>JBAMJV010005958.1:0-123630 GCA_037951105.1 Echinarachnius parma
CAACAACTATTTTTAAAAACGCTTTTGAAAATCTTTGCAAAAATGCAAGCATTTTTTTAATTTTTTGAAAAAATCATCTAATTATTTGGGCCCCAAATAATTATAAGATCAGATATATTTATTGATATTTCAGCCGTTTCTGGGTCGATTTTGACCAAATAAAGTTTATTCTGCCATTAAAATTGCATGTTCTCTCAAACACTCAGTTTTTCATTACCTCACACAAAAATTGTGATGTGCAGCGCCCTCTCTACCAAAACTAAACTACCCCTTTAACCGCAAGTCTTACTGTAACTATAACAATGATAACACAGCGATAAATACTGGGAGCAATTGTTGCCGGACCAAATGTCGCCTTACCACAAAATAAGAGACCAAAACAGACCAAAACGATGGTAGCTTCCCAACACAATACAATAGGTTGTTGTACACACCGTGCGCAAGGCGTTCGCAAGTTGGTACCGCGCGTCTGATTTACGAAAATAACTCAACTATAACTCCTAGAGCATAATATAACCCGTCTTAGTGCCAACCTGTCTAAATACAGCCAACCTGCCTGCAACGACCACCAAACGTAATCCCCTGCAGAGAAGCACTGTGTTATGGAACCTTTCTTTAGAGGTTACCTGCATGTCTGCAATGGCCACTTTCATTGGTCAATACACATACTCATTTTTGACTGTATGGTGTTATTGTTATCTCTTGTTAACCTCTGTAGGTTGGCGAGCATCTGAAGGAGCGGTACTACGGTGCGAGCATGGTCAACATCAACCAGGAGGGCAATGACTTCCTCCTCTCGTCATCGGAAAAGTCGAGGAAACCTTCCAAAGTCGACCTCGTCTACCTCGATCGATCGCCGGACTATTGCAAGAGGGACATCAGAACAGGTGTGTGTATACAGTCATGGCGCAGTCCAATGCCAACATGCATCGCTGGGCCTAATATACGATCCGGGGGGGGGGGGGGGGGGGGGGGCGGCACTCATGTATAATGTAAGACGGGTATGTGCCGCTTACAAGACCCCCGTTTTCTCACCCGATTGCCGCTCTCAAGATACCCGATTTTTAAAAATTGCCGCTCCATAGACCCCCGGAATGACTTGGCTAGGTAGTTGAGTAGCGCCAAGTACATTATTCTTCTTCTAGCATGTCTAGTCAGCTCCTTCATGTCCTTGGACCACCATTTG
Source organism: Echinarachnius parma (assembly GCA_037951105.1). Lineage (NCBI taxonomy): Eukaryota > Metazoa > Echinodermata > Echinoidea > Clypeasteroida > Echinarachniidae > Echinarachnius > Echinarachnius parma. The sequence goes on from JBAMJV010005958.1 coordinate 1,187, forward strand.
AGGGTTTCCGTAGGTCTTTGGTAGCTCCAAGTCCATGTATTTTGTAGTTTTAGTCTGCTCCTTAGACCCCTGTTTCAGGGTTTTTGTAGCTCCAAAGACCCTATATTTTGTGCTTGTAGTCAGCTCTTCAGACCCCCATTTCAGAGTTTCGTGAGGCACACCCCCGTCAAAAACTAATTCGAGTGCCCCCCCCCCCCCCCCCCCCCCGGGAATACGATCTTATCGGCCAGCCTACAGTTTGGTTCACCCGCACAATCTGTCAACCAGATCATCCACAAGTGCCCCAATTCATTGGCCATCCAGTAACACAAACCGGTGCCTCCCCCCCCCCCCCCCTGCAATCAGTCCGACCACGCTACGCCACTGCGCTCAGCATTTTGTAGAATGAAGAAGATATGGTTTAAGGCACGCGTGTACTAACCGTGCATTGTCCTATCGAATTTGGGGATAGTGAAACGGAGATAAGCGCCGCCCTATTAATGTGCCAAAGACGCAGGGAGAAACAAATAGACTTTAATACGTTTGACGTAGTATTCCTGAAAGCGGAAAAGGTCCAAGGTGTAAGCGGTCAATATGGATGTTGATTAACATATTGCCAATCTGAGTTCTGATTAAAATTCATTCTTGCGGCGTCAAATTATGATAAAACCTTTTCTGCAATATTGTTTTTGAAGAAAGAAAAAAACTCACGGAACTAACCGAAATATGAAACTATATGGTTGTTATTCTTCGAGTAATGATATTATTCTTTAACCATATAACTTTGCTCGGGTGCTTCCTATATAAAGTATTTGAAAACTCTCTACAGCGTTCAAAAGGAATCTAAATATTTGAGGAATATTCAATTCAATGATTATTTCTTTTTTTTTTTTTTTTATCATAGGCTCCCTCGGGACCACCGGACGCGTGTGCAACAAGACGTCGGACGGACCTGATGGGTGTGACGTCATGTGTTGCGGGCGCGGCTACAACACGAAGCGCGTCGAGCAGACGCGGCAGTGCGAGTGCAAGTTCCACTGGTGCTGCTACGTGAAGTGCCACGAGTGCACGGAGACCGTCGACGTCAACACGTGTAAAGGGTGGCGGAACGACCGCGTCGCGACGGACCGCGGAACGGACAGGAACGCGGACAGAGCGGGGTCGGGGTCGCGCGGTAATCGCGGGAACTCCGTGTCCAAGGACAAAGACGCGAACGACGTCGAATCTGAGCATAACGATGACGTTGTTGCTAGCGACGTCACGGGCACCGAGTCTACGGACCTTACGGACAATTCTCCCGATGTTTTGGGGCTGGACGCCGCTTCTACATCGCCGGCGAAAACAAGAAACTCTAAGAAGAAGTCTCGCGATCGGAATAGATCGGTCAAAGAGAGATCCGTAATATGAAAGCGTTCAAACCCTGTTGAAAAAAACCCAACAGATTAATCGATTGTTCTGTTGATTGAAGCTTTGTGAACTTGTCGCGTTGAATTGTACTTTTCATCGTCCACAAAATTAAACTTGGTTGCCAAATTTGCCTCCGCCTAGAGAAGCGACTTCAGGGCGATTTTTCTGCCATCTTCATGCATGATCGTGATGCAGTGTTGGTTTTCTAAAGGCTTTGCCCTATTGTATGTGGTTTAAGATGAACCCATAACTTACTAACGCAGAGCCATTATAATTTATATTGACGACAAACAGGTAACCTGACTTTAGTGGCAAATTCTGGCGATACAATTTCTTCGAGACCGTTGCTAGCCAGAAACGATTCGCTTTTGGTATATATCCCTGTTCTGATCTAATTTGGTTGACTTCAAGAGCATGCGTTTCTCTGTATCGTGAAGTTCTGTGAATGTTCATGTTATTATATGCGCAACTGCCGAGTTCTGACGGTGCCGAAAATAGGCGTTGATACGGTACAGCTCTAAATACAGCTCGATTGTAAGCAAAAGGTTGTCCCGAATAGAACCAGAACCGAATAACTACATGCACGGTGACAGGGTGTGATATTTTGCTGGCTGGAATCTTGATATTGACAAAGATACAAACATTTCAGTAGCTCTGAGATGTTTGAAGCCTGACACTGTGTGCACAAAATACGATAGTTAATCAACTCATGAACATAATCATTACTTTCAAATTGCTTTCAATTTGAAAGGTAATACTGATGTATTGAGCGTTGTTGGACTTTATCAGACATAATTATGTGGATGTTTGTGTCTTTTTGTACTAACTATTTATTCTAATGCAAGTGTTGCATGTTACAAGTCCTGTGCCTTAGATTCGTAAGATACTCTATATAGGGAAGCTGGACTAAGCAAAATAAATACCAAAGTAGACAACGTTCCCCCCCCCCCCCCCCCCGACTCTCCCCTTCTTTTGTTTACTAGCTGCTACACAACATAATTAATTTATCAGTATTTTTTGTTTACTGTTCTCTTCTCTTCTTTTCATTACAACCTGTCGAAAACAAAATCTTTATACTGTACATGTATTAAACAAATTACAAATTTACAAATTATATGTTAAACAAAACGAGCACAGAACCGACTCGACCCGATCCTACTGGTTTCCAGACGGATCGGCTCAGTTTTAATTTCATTCTTTCTTCTATATTATAAGCCGGGCAACAAAGTACAAGAGAAATGTGGAAGCTCGAAGTGATTTAAAAATTTTAAAAATGCTGGATCACTTATTTATAATTATTTAAATGAGAACGTTCTTGTTGCAGAATAATTTATATATTATCTTAAAAGTTGTTATATTATGTTTATATATAAAATTGGTGCTTGTTTTGCCTTATAGAGTGGAGAAGTGTGATGTCATCTATGACGTCATAAACTCCTGTTTTTAGAATGTTCAAAATTAGAACTTCATTTTCAGAAAGAGCATAACAAATAATATCTAAATACTGAAAATCAATTGAATATGTTAAGTATTGCCTGAGATATGCCCATCCGAATGATTTTGTTTTCCAATAGGCAGTCAGTGGTTCATAACTATGAACCAGTGCACTATAGCACTGATTGCCAATTGAAGTAAAATTAATTTGGATGGGCATGTATCAGCCAATACTTAACATATTCAATTGATTTTCGGTATTTAGACATTATTTTCCATGCTCTTTATGAAAATGAAGTTCAAATTAGAAAATTCTAAAAAAAGATTTGTATGACGTCATGGCTTCTGTACTCTATTGTCCCTCACCTTATCAAAGTGAATAATGTGCACGCTACTAATTATTGTGGTGTGATACAAACTTACGTTATATTTAACGGTTATATATACATTTTCTTCACGAATGAAAAGTAACTGAAAGGCAGAAACGAAACAATATGGAATAACACGAGGAACAATAGAACATGGGAAGGTGTGACCGGAACATGAAAGATAATATATAATACGGTACCAGTTGATGTGCATTCACCAACGATGATGGTGTAGGGCTGTAGGCTTGATGAATGATGTTATCGTGAATATTACCACGATGAAGAGTATTCATAATTATTGTTATCGATACTGAATTCTAGTGACTATAAGTTGCTATTCTGTACTACGCCAAAATATGATGTTATATTCATTCGAACCCTTGCGTTATATTGCTAAATAAAATATACAATGTATTCGTATTTTGATATTGTTTCTACTATATTATTATTAATAACCTGCATTTTCTAAGATTTATTCTCTTTTATAATAAAATTGTACATTTTATGGATACGTTATTAAGCCGTGTTTGATGTGTGTTTATTCTATGAATTTCGATCATGAGAATGGTTTTGGTATCACGAAATTGGCCACATAAGTTTTGATTAGTATGCACTCCGGTGATACTAAGCATTTGTGTGTGTGTTTGTATGTGTATGTGTGAGTGTATGCGTATGCGTGTGCGTGTGTGTGTGTGTGTGTGTGTGTGTGTGTGTGTGTGTGTGTGTGTGTGTGTGTGTGTGTGTGTGTGTGTGTGTGTGTGTGTGTGTGTGTGTGTGTGTGTGTGTGTGTGTGTGTGTGTGTGTGTGTGTGTGTGGTTGTATGTGTGTGTGTGTGTGTGTGTGTGTGTGTGTGTGTGTGCGTGTGTGTGTGTGTGTGTGTGAGCAGCTTAAATTTGATTAAGATTTTTTTTCTCTCTTTTTCTTGAGCGTGTAAAATTAAACTCTTGCAGCCTGATTAATTTACTCATTTTGTATTTGCGGGTAGTGAGAAGGTAAGCAGATATCCAGGAGTGAGTATAGTGTTTGTGTGTGATTGTGCGCGGATGTTGTACGCGATTATCATGAATATGCGTGCGTGTGAGTGTGAGTGTTTTGGGGAGGGATTGGGTGGGAAGGGCTTTTGCTCTTTTATTACAGAGTAACCTCCATTTAAAACAATTATTTTTAGGTTAAGAATACAATATTTAAGCTACTGTAATAGAAAATACAAATGTTATCGTTTTATTTGTTTATGAATATTTAATAATGTAAACATTTGTAAACTGTTCATTTGATAATATTTGAACATGTCAAAATTATATGAAATGTGTAAATGTTAAAGGGACAGGTCCACTTTTACAAAACGTCTGAACAGCTTTCAGTTGACGGATGGGGATCAATGTAACCCGCAAAAAAAATCAGAGCGAACAGCCCTCTAATTTGGATTCTACGAATGAAAAACGAATGCGTCCCTCCATTTAAACTATATATCGGTCAATAAAGACTGATTTAGCATAATATTACAACAATATAGTACTAATTCTCGTAAAGGTATTGTGAAGCCGACATTTGTTAACGTATGTCACGGAAAAAGATCTCAAAAAGAAAGAATATATAATTACATGTCAGTTTAAGCGATGTTTGGGTATTTTGCTTGGTAAACGATCACACATTAGTACTTATGCGCGGGTCACGTAGCTAGCGCGGGTCACGTAGGGGGCATGCATACCGATCTGGCACTCTGTGAAATCTGTGTACGACCTTACTCACCGGCCGAAAATACGTATGTACCCATTTAACCGACGTCCCTCAGTTTAATAAGTTTTAGGTCTATAACTCCACGAAAAAGAGATTTCAAGCCCTAATTTTTTCAGGCATGCTATTAAATGACATTTCCTTTCATATAAGACAATAACCTCGCAACTTTTGAATTTTGGCTTGCAAAAGAGGATCTCTCCCTTTAAAGTTATTTTGCTGTTCATCTGTATTCCATTTGGAGGAATCAAAACATTATGACAACAAATGTGTGTGTGTGTATGTGTATGGGTGTGCATGTGCGTATACATAGTATGTGAGTCAATATGTACTCAAGGTATTTACATTATGTCAATGTGGGTTATAGGGCAGGACTCATACTAGACAGAAATACCCGTCTCTTCATGGGATTTACTCTAATATCGGATGTTTTACTCTACCCCATGTTAAACCCGCGATCCGACCGTCAAGCCAGCCGAGTTATAACGAACGATGTTTCGGTCTAGAATCATACATGCATGACATGTGTATGAGATAATAGTGCACTAATTTAGAAAACTATACTCAAGGGATTTAAATTGTTGTCTCCTCATTTTAAATGATGTTAATTTACATTGGGAGTACTGCATGGGCGTTAAGTAAAACTCTCGTCACGTTATTGTGATTGTGTTGACTGAACAGATCACGCAGAACATGGAAAGGTGAATATTTGTTTTTTATAGGGTGTGTTTTTCATGCATAATCGATTCTCTGTGTTCGTTATCAAATAATATCTGCCAAAAATGACACCTCCTACACATGTGTTAAACTTCTTCTTTAGTTGATCACAATATGACATCCAAAATAATTATTGTATTCAACGCCCGTTATACACGAATGGTGATTTTCATTGCAACAACTAACTCCAACCCTCTAGTAGGTATTGTAAGCGATAAACTAGCACAAATCACTTTCTTGAAGCAGTGTTGTGGCGTGGTAGGATTTATGGGGACGAATTATTGAGGAAGGGCACACCTTATGTATTTCTCTTTTTTTTTCTCCTCTAAGATTTTCCTGTTATATTTGTTGGGTCAAATTACTGGAGGGGGGGGGGCAAGTGCCACTGTGTATATCCCCGCCCCACATATCTAAGCCACTGTCTACTATAAGTCATAACCCCGGAATATCACAATGTTCAAATCACATACATACTATATATTTATAAATAAACTCACACTCAATGGGATCTAGCAACATGGTAAAACAAAAAAAAAACATCAAATTTACTTAGAACTAGTGGTTCTAGTAATTCCGGTACTATCCTACGGGGCGGAGACTTGGGCAACAACTAAGAAATTAGAAAATAAGCTTATGGTAGGAGTTACAAGAAGAGACAAGGTCAGAAACGAGGACTTAAGAAAGAAAACAAATGCCAGGGATATTATACAGGAAATAAAAACAAAGAAATGGAGATGGGCGGCCTGCCCATCTTGCATGCAAGACGTAAAAGACAACAGATGGACACATAATATAACTAATTGGACACCAAGAACACAAACCAGACGAAGAGGCAGACAGAGTGGGCATTGGATGGATGACATCAAATAATTTGGGGGTGTTACATGGATGCGACAAGCACAAGCAAGAAGAAAATGGAATGGTGATGAAGAGGCCTTCCTTCTGCAGTGGAGAGACATAGGCTAGATAGATAGATAGATAGATAGATAGATAGATAGATAGATAGATAGATAGATAGATAGATAGATAGATAGATAGATAGATAGATAGATAGATAGATAGATAGATAAATAGATAGATAGATAGATAGATAGTGGTTCTCACATACCACATTGTAATTGTAGTACCAATAGAAGCATGTATGGAACAGGTTTGGGTTTTCCAAATTTCTCCTTGTTAAAATGATAGGTATGATCGAAGTGTTCGGATGTGAACTTCTCTAGTGGAGAATTGTGTACAAAGTCAGTGCTATGAGTTAGTGAGTATCACTTTGCATTTTCGCTCATATGACACTCATTTACCATGACATGTTCACTTATCTCTTAGTGGGCCATTTTGCTGTAATCTGATTGGTCAATTTGTCTTTGAGACAAACCCGTATTTACCTCATTTACTTGGTCAAAATGATCAAACGGGTAATACGGGATATATCTACGTTCTGGTTCCAGAACAGTTTATATTACTTGGAGACCATGTGAGATGTTTGAAAAAATGTATACACTTAAAGAGATAAATCCGTCACACCCTGCTTGTTCTCACGCAATACGGGATATATCTACGTTCTGGTTCCATATTCCATTCGGCCTCCGGCCTCATGGAATATGGAACCAGAACGTAGATATATCCCGTATTGCGTGAACAAGCAGGGTGTAACTAATAATATCAGTTCGCATAATAATCAGATCGCAGAAATATACATTGTATCAACCCTTCGTCAGTTTTTTGTACAAGTCAACAAAGTTATTAGATCATTTTAATCAAGAAGTGAAGCATCAACTTTTCTTTTGTAAATACCGTACTTCGTCTGTCGGAAGAATATACAGGTGGCGTATATATGACTCACCAAGACCATGACGGTTATAATCGCGTGAATTCATAATTCTCAAATCACAACGCCTATTTTGTTTTACAAATTAGCTTAGTGGAAATACGTAATATGTAACTCGGAAAGGGTGGTGTCAACATTACAAAAAGACTTCCTTTTGAAAAAGATGAGATGAGGTAATGAACGAATGAATCAACGGAACGTTGAAGTCACAACCCTGTAAAGGGATCGCGTAACTTTGTTGATGCATGTGCAAAAGAATTCTGAAAATGTTATGATAATTTAATGTCATGACTGAGTAATGAGCGAAACGGAAAGTGATATTCGCAAACTCATTGCACTGACTTCATACACAGTTAAAATTATCCACTAGATAATTATAAGTCGGAACACTTCAATCATATCTTTATAAAGAAAGATACATTTGGAAAACCGAAAGCTGTTTCATGCTTATATTGGTAATAATTTATGAATATAATGCGGTACGTTAGAACCGCTAGAGTATCAAGAAAGTTTGAAGGATTTTGAAATGTTACTATCTCGGTTATTAAAACAGGTCAGTTATTAAAAACGCCCTTTCATAAAATAATCTACACTCAGGACATTCAGCAAGGGATATTTAAAACAAAAATCGAGAAAAAATCCCTTTATGAGATATAGAAAAGAATTCATCGTCTGAATCACTGACAATGGTGTGTTCCTGAAATCATAGACGCGTGAAGTCCTCGATTCAAAACGAATTTTCTAAAGCAAATTTTGTTTACAAGCATATTGTAAGTCAACTCATCATCACAAAGAGAAAATATTTATAAATATCAGGAATGCATTTTAGAAGGAACATTTTCTGAATCGAAAATATGTTGGTATTCGTCAGTCAGAGGAACATGTATAGTCACAAAAGCAAACATTACAATATCAGAGTGCATTTTGTAGACTATTCTGAATAGAAAGATATGTTGGTATATTGTAGAACGAATCGTAATCACAAAATCAAACATACCGCATAAAGTATAACCGGTGGAGTGATATTTCTAGTACATGCATATAGAAAGACATTCCAAACGGATACAGAAATTACCAGAGTACATTTCGTGCAAGATGTTGTGAATAGAAAATGTTTTGGTATATATATTGTAGGACAAATCACAATCATACAATCCAACATACAACAGTATACCTAATTCATGGACTGATATTTCCAGTATATACATGTATAGACATTCGTAAGGGATCCAGAAAATACCAGAGTGCATTTCGTACAAGATGTTCTGAATAGAAAAATGTGTTGGTATATTGTAGGACGAATCGTTATCATAAAATCCCACATACAACATTATACCTAATTAATGGACTGATATTTCCAGTATAAAAAGACATTCGTAACGGTGGGATCCAGAAAATACCACATACAACATTATACCTAATTAATGGAACTGGTATTTCCAGTAGAAAGATAATCTTAAGGGAATAAGGGATCGAGTAATTTTGTCTGAATCGACCAAACTCATTTGCATCTCTATATAACAGTTCTTTCATTCCTGATTGATTTACTCTTACTAATGGAAGTATGAAACATATATTTTTCTTCAAATTTCACTTATTGATTGAGATATTTATGAGTTAATTTGAATACAATTTCGGGGATCATTTCATCTGTGTACAAACTTATGGCAGCGAGTTAGGAAATATATATTTAGCATTTTTGCTCAATACTCGGCCATATGACATCCATTTAATGTAAATTTTTGTTTGTTGACATATCACACAACAGAAACACAAAATTTTATCACCCCTTTGTCAGTTTTTGCATAATAATTATGTCAGTTATTAGATCCCTGTTATGATCTCTGTACCGTGTCGAAATCACTTCGCACGGCCAGTGTTTGTTTGGAAAGAGTTCTACATGTAAAAACAAAATGTTGGTATCTAAATTATATGGTAAGGGCCAACACAAATCATAATCAAAACTGTTATTAGTATTGCCTGTCAAACCTGTCTTCGTGGCTACATATCCTGTCTACGCATGCAGTGGCCAACAAAAGTGATCACTTGCAAAGAAAACCAATGTTTTAGAACCTGACTATAGAGGTGACCTGTCTACAGTGGCCACTTTTCTTGTTTCCCCTGCATGCGTGCTCACTATACACATGTTTGACTGTATAATACATTGTTACAAACTCCTAAAACCAGGAGCGCAATTGATAAACAAAATATTATAAATGCAATGGAATGTGAAATTTCATTTATTCATTTCAGTCAAATTAAGAAAGGTTTATAAATTGAAAATATTATTCTACCTGGAACATTATTCTATATACCTGGATCAAAAGTTCCTTGTATATACCCCGATAAAAATGACAATACATATACTTGATTTAGAACATATTCTTAGAGGATAATGACAGCCAGGCAAATCGTTGATTTTACTTTAAGAGATGGAATGGAGGAATAATCTATGATAGTTTTAGTACAATTGGCAATACATTAATTGAAAAACTCCGCTTTCTTTCAGGCGATTTTGGCCTACTATCATGAATCGTTATTGGCAAAGCAATCTGTTATCATGTTACACAACTCCAATAGTCTGTACACCAAATTACCAAAGTTTCAGTTTTCTCTAAATGTATGCTTCTTCTTGTGTTGAAATTAACATAATATTGTGTAGAATACATGTTTACACTACCTACATGCAGTGAGTTTGGTAAATGGAAAAGTGTGACTATAATAATTTGATAAAGAAAATTGAAAATAGAGTTTGATCACTTTTTTGAATGGCGATGAAATTCCATGCATTACTATGATGACCCGAGTGAATCACGCCTGGGCGTGACCTGAACAGAGTACATGGAGCTTGAATAGATATCAATAAATAAAGTTCACCGTCACGAATAGGCAAAAGAAGAAAAAAACGCACTTTCAGAAAAGTCGCTCAACCATGCAAGACCGCCGAACAAATATATCACAAAAGGAAATATGCGATATTTCTTGTGTATGTTGTGCGCGCAATAATACAATCGCTTCCATGCCTCAGGCTCATTTTTTTGTGGCGCAAAGGAATAGTTTGGGTTTTGTAAATACACCCATTTTGCAGTTCGGATTCGGGGTGCATTACTGCATTGATTTGTGTTCGGTGACATGCCCTCATTTTGTAATATCCCCGTTACCAAACGTATTGCACGCAATTACACAGGACTAATAGCGGGCATCGCATAACACAGTGAATAGAGTCAAAGTTCCGCTCAACTTTTTTTTCGCATGGGCGTGGACACCGCGGAATAAATCCCTCGCTAAAAAAAGAGGAATAACATCGTTGGAGTTGGGGGCAACAATATATATTTTCGCGTTTCTCATCTTCTCTTTAACAATTTTGTTGATGGACAAGATGGGATCACAGGCCCAGTTGAGACTGGGTGCTCTCGCTCTGTTGATAACGTTTGCAGGAATAATATCAATCGTGGACTGTTACCCTGTGGGAGCGCCCGACGAGGCTTGTGCGACCCTGACGCCGAACCACGTCAATAATTCCATACCGAACGTGGCACAGGCGGATGTTGCGTCCCCGTACGTGATCTACACCAGTTCACAGACTTACTCGGGTCCTACCGACGCCATCACAGGTAATTCAATTGAAAAGGGTTTTATTAATTGACCACAACATATGCAGAGACATCTGAAACTAATAGGCGTAACCCAAACTTGTCAGTTATCATTTGAAACTAATAGTTTTTTAAACATCACTTTATTGAATATATAAAGACAACAAAGGAAATCAAACAATGTAATGAGCTCAGGTCATACCTTTGCAAAAGGATATGCAGGGCAGTAGCAAACACAAAACATATAATCATAATGCAACATGGATATTTTCATTTTTCATTTCAAAGACTTTATTTTCTGCAATCAATAAACAAATCAGTTACAACATGGATAATAAGATAGAACATAAGGACATATGCAAACAGTATACAAAATATAGAACAAAAATATTTATACATATATACGTAAGAGTTTATACGCTGGGCCATTAACCCAGCTAGCCACCTGACGTCGGGCCGATGTCGGAATTCGGTTGCCGGATGTCGGCATATCGCCGTTGGCTCGAGGTTAAAATGTCCGCTAGCCCAACATCGTCACGACGTCATTTTTGTGATATATTGGCATAACGTCATTTTCCGACAATGGCCCAACATCATCTCATGACATGATGTTGGGCCATTGTCGGAAAATGACGTTATGCCAATATATCACAAAAATGACGTCGTGACGATGTTGGGCTGGCGGACATTTTAACCTCGAGCCAACGGCGATATGCCGACATCCGGCAACCAAATTCCGACATCGGCCCGACGTCAGGTGGCTAGCTGGGAATGCGTGTACAAAGAAAGAAAGCAGACGGTCGCCGTTATAAGCAAAAGCTTGAGCAGACGGTCAACCGAGCTAAAATACAATAAATTGTGAAATATTGGCTAAGTAATACAACATAAAAAAGAGGGGCCATGATACTCAAATAATATATACTTCAATTAAATATGGATATTAACAGTTCAATTCAATATAAATAATTATAGAATTAGCATGTGAATCTCATTTTCATGAGGCTCATTATACATACAAGACAGAGAAATTAAACAAAAACAAGTGTGCGAGTGGTGCGTGTGTGTGCAAGTGCAAGTGTCCTAATGCGCCAAAATGTTGGATCATCATCGGTGCTATGACATTTTATACCAAAATTTAATTTAATTTCTTAGGTTTTATAAATAACATTTTTATTTTTTTAGCTTTATATATTATACTGTTAGATAATGTGTTTTTTAAGAGTAGCTTTGAATGAATAAAGAGATGTACATTGTTTAATATGTCTAGGGAGTGCATTCCAAATGTCCGGACCATGATATCTTATGGATTTATGCGCTAACAAAGTTTTAGGATTGTGTACATGTAAATCAGTACAATGACGCGTTGGGTATGAGTGAACAAGGGAATTAGGAATAAATACGTCATGAAAAAGAGGAAGTGAATTTTGTGTGTATTTAAACATACAAATTGCTGTTTGATATAAGTGCAAATCACATAATTTAAAAGTGTTTAATCTATAAAATAACGGATTTGTATCAGAATGCGTACAAATCCTGAGTGCTCTTTTTTGAAAGAGAAAAATCATATTAATCTTAGTTATGTTGCAATTCCCCCAAACAACATTGCAGTATGTAAGATAAGGTAACACTAATGAATATATAATATAAAAAAGTATTTTCTCAGGTACAATGTCCCTCATTTTACCAATTACACCAACTGCCCTTGAAATTGATGTTGTAATATTATTTACATGATCATTCCAAGTGAGCTTTGAATCCAAAGTTATACCTAAGAATTTGGTTGATTTCCTTTCAACTATAGAAATCATCAATAACAATATTTATAACCTGATCAAAGTTTGTTTGGGAAGCACAAAAATTTATAAAACACGTTTTATCTAAATTAAGGGACAATTTATTGCATTTAAACCATGTTGAAACTTTAACTAATTCATAATTGAGAGTATAAATGAGTGTATTTAAACATTTATGGGAGTAAAATATGTTAGTGTCATCAGCGAAAAGTACATAAGTACGAAGTGGTGATGATTTTACTATGTCATTAACACTGGCGTAAATCTGTCCGGAAAACACAATGCATTGGGGGGTCGAGCAATTGTTCACAAACGGTTTGTGAACAATTGCTCGACCCCCCAATGCATTGTGCTTTCCGAACAGATTTACGCCAGTGGTCATTAATATAAATAAGAAAAAGAAGGGGGCCTAAAATTGATCCTTGCGGAACACCACATAACACATTTAATTGAGGGGAATTTACTGACTGAAATGATACAAATTGCTTTCGATTATCTAAATAATTCTTAAACCATTTTAAGGCTGTGCCTCGAATATCATAATGAGTAAGTTTTTGTAACAAAATATCATGATTCATTGTGTCAAACGCTTTTGAAAAATCTATAAATACTCCAATTATGTGTTCCTTATTATTAAGTGCTTGAATTATTTTATCACAACGAAAAAAAAAACTATACTAGAAACATAACCAAGAGTTGAACATTAATACATCGAAACCTATAATTACATAAGCATGTTACGTCATGTTTCTTCCCATTTAAAATACACGGAGGAGTTATATATTAATCATTTTTTCTTCATTTTTTTTATTAGCGACGTACACATAAAGGACAGTCAAAACTATCTATACCTGTATACAATTTCATGTTATAACTATCATTACAATAACATAACTGAAGTGAATTCTAAAAATTAATTATAAAAATAGATTTCAGAATATTTAATGATGCTTGAATGGTAGAAAAATATATAGACGGCTAAATTACGGGGCTATTTTCATTCAAAAGCAGCTGTTAACACAATAGGGCGCCCTCCAGACACCTCAAGTTTCAACCATTTTGTAATCAAAATATGTGAATGTGATGTTTGGTAAAAAATAATGATTGAATAGAGAGATCATCAAAACCATTTTGGTACATGTTTAAAAATGTGAGGATTCATAAAAAAATATTGTTTTTAAATTATTGAATAAAAGTTGGTCACCAACATTTATTCCAATTTGATATATTTATGGATATTTCAGTCGTTTCTGAACCGATTTTGATAAAAAAAAAATGATTCTGTCATTAAAATGGTGTGATATTTCGAATGTTATACTTACTTTTGCATTACCCCACACAAATTATTTCTTGAAGCACCCTCTTAACTAAAACTGAACTACCCCTTTAAACTAGATATACAACTATTCAAACTTTAAACAATATAATAAGATAATACAAATACAACGCGAATCAGGACATAAACTAGACAGAAAAATCCAGCTTGTTCTGGAGAGGTCCTTTGATATTATGACGTCATCCTATCCTCCATCTTGTGGTGAGAGAAACAACAAACGAGGAAAAGGACTGCTTGATTGGTCTAGACATAATCATGCTGTAAAATATCTTACACAGTATCAGACCTCCTGGATTATTTCATTGATGTCCATAGAGATATTAAATATTTTAAAGTGATCCATTGTCTTTACATTTTCCCCAAAAAAGTGATAGGAAAGACCTCAACGATATTTTTCTGAATGAAGTGTGAACATTTTGTGGAAAAGGAACACCGTTTACCTATTGAAAACAAATGGAAATTTGTCAGATTTTGTCACTTACTATCCATTTGCTTCGAAAATCGTTCCAGAACGCTTGTCAATTCAATCATGAATATCTCCATTATTAGGAAGACATTTCAAAATCCACCCAAAACATAGTATCATTCTTCTTCTACCATAACCAAACAACAAGGTACAAGAGAAATATGAAAGCTCTAAGTGATTTTGGTTGAATTTGAAAAAGTTAATGAATCACTTCAACACCTAAAGTTAACACTTTTATTGCCGATAGCGGATATGCTCAATAATACCACAAGTGGCGTAGCTATATAAACGTGGGTAACGTTGGCATGTGCCCCAATAATTTGACAAAAACAATAACAAACATAAGGGATATTTTTGACAAAATAAATACAAAAATACAACTTGGGCGTGCCCCCAATAATGTATGTGTCCTGAATATATCCTCCATTATTATGATTATGCTAAGAACTCTAACCGAGTTTGTTTTCTCATTACTGTTATTTATTTAAAGGGGAGCCAAAAACTATAATTTTCGCTTACTGTTACTGACAAGTGAAAATTCCCGTCATGCACTTCTAGTCGTATTTCATCTTTGGTATCACTGTTAAAAACTAGTAGAAATGATCGATGTTTTTAAATTCACTTTTATGTGTTTTGACTGAATACCGGAGGCTGGTATATTTTTAAACTGTACCATATGAAACGTCATCAGACCTTGCAAATACAAAAGCGGTGTTACTTAACCACTGAAATGGCAACTAGCAGATTCAACAACAACAACAACGGTTACATTATAACCCGTTTTTCTTAGTGCATCGCTCAGATGACGTTTCATTCGGTACCGTTGGGATAACACGGCAGCCTCCAGCGTTCAGTCAAAATATATAGATAATAGTGGTTACAAAAAAAAAAAATTTATTTCTATTATTAGTGATATCCAAGATGAAAATATACGACTAAAAGTGACTTATCAGTATGGTAACAGCAAACGAATCAGATCAGTCCGGGCAGATTTTATCTTGGCTAGCTGCATGATAGCAATTCTTCTTTTTGGTTCTGTAATCAAAACTGTTTCAACCAAGCAAGGAACCAAGTCAAATAAAACTCAATAAGTAAAATAAAGAAAAACAAACACGCAAACAAACGAATAAAACAAACGACTGTATCCACCTTCCCTTGCAGTAAGTCTTCTGCGCAACTTCCAATCGTCCACTGTTGATGACTACTACCGTGGCTTTGCCATCAAGGCTGTACAAGTCGAAAACCCAACCTCGGCCGCAGTCGGAATATTCACCACCATCCATACTTCCACCCGCTACGGCAATTGCGGGGGGAACGACCCAAATCAGTTTGTCACGCACATGAGTAATGATGTGAAGAGAAGTACTCTGCAGTTCACGTGGCAACCCACTGGAAATCACGGCGCCATTCAATTTGTGTGAGTTTCTTATTTTTGTATTAATTTTGTTTTCCTTCTCTTCCCTGCATTTGCCATTTTGTATTGTTACTTTGATTTTTAAAAAAATGAGACGACTCTTTAAAGTGTTCTATTAACTTTATATTCCCCCACAAGTATTGAAACCTCAATCATGTATGAATTTCATAATAATGGTAATAAAGATAACGATTATGATGATAAAAATAATAACAACAATAACAATAACAACAATAACAATAACAATAATACTAATAATGATAATAATAATATTAATAATGATAATAACAATAACAATAATGATAATAACTATAATAATAATAACGCACTTATATAGCGCCTAATGCAGAACAGCCTCTAAGCGCTTATTATTATCCCTGGTCATTTGGTACAGTTCAGACCCGTACAATTATCTTGTACACATTCTCAACTCCCCGGGGAGCATACTAGCGGCGGGCAACCATATAGGTGCACCAAGCTAATTTTACTACATACAACTTATACTAGTACTACTACTACTACCGTATACTACTACTATACTACGAATACTACTACTACTACTATACTACTAGGCCTACTACTACTACTACTACTACTACTACTAATAATAATAATACCATCACCACTACTACTTATACTAATACTACTTCTACTACAATTACGAATGATAATAATAACAATAATACAAATAATGATTGTTATAATAATGATATGCGTAAGAATATTGAAGAGATCTAGTAGCTTTTTTCACATGAGCAAAAAGTGATGAATCGTTGATAACATTATATTTTTTGTGATCTGATTTGTCCATTATGTAATGTGGGAAAACTTCACGTTTAATGAATGTTATATGGCCGAGTAATGAGCGAAAATGCAATGTGATATTCGCTAACTCATTGCGCTGATTTTGTACACAGTTATAACGTTCCAGTGGATAATTAGCAATCTGAGCACTTCAATTGTTAAATATGTTTTTTAACGAAGGGGAAATTCGAAAAACTAAAACTTTTTACATGCTCATATTGGTAATATGGATATAATTAGGTACGAGAGAACCACTCGAGTTCTAAAAAGCTTTGTGGAATTTTACACTGTTACTAGATTCCTTCAAGTAAAATAGAATATGCAAACAAAATGTGTCCGTATGCCCATGTTGTTTTAAAGGTAATTAGTAAATTTGTTGACATGTGTAAAAAATGATGAATGTTTGATAACATGTGTATTTTTAAATCTGATATGTGCACATTTCACGTTAAATGGCTGATACATGGCTAAGTTCATGGCTTTCGCTCATGGCTAAGAGCGAAAGTGACATTCAATACAACCCATTTCACTGACTTTCCAGTGGATAATTAAAAATCCTATTACTTCAATTAAAAAATATCTGTTTTTCAAAAGGGAACTTCTTAAAACCAAAACCTGTAATACAACAGGGTATGTGAGAACAAATATAGTTCTAAGTAAGTTTTGTGAATTTTGTAAAAATGTTTATCCCTTTAAAAAGCAGGTGGGACAAGGATTATGTCTTTTGTAGAATATACAGTTATACACACTCATTGACTAGTGCACATCACTAATAAATGTTCATACATATACGGTTTGTTTTATACCAAATTCAACCATCTGCATTAACAAATATTCAATTATTAACAAAAAAAAGTCAAACCTGTTGTAGTGGACACATATCTATAGTACAACCTGTCTATAGTTGCCACCTAAATTGATCCTGTGCTGAGAAAATCAGAATGTCAGAAGAACCTGTATATTCCCCTTAGGTGGTCACTATACTAGCTACTTCCTGCTTCAATGTGAATAATTATAATCAATGAAATACGTTTTGAGTTATTACAATGGGAGGGCCTCGGTTTAATAGTGGAGGTGGTGTGGCAAGAGTGGTAGAGCGCGCGCTTTCCAATCGTGAGATCCCGAGTTCGAACCCAGTGTGTGCCCATCGCGTTTGTCCTTCAGCAAGACAATTAATCCACAATTTATTGCTGCTCTCTACCCAGGTGTATAAATCGGGACCCGGTAGGAGTGGAACATGCGCCCTGTGGCAGCCAGAGTGCCTTGCTCCTAATGGAGCAAAAAAGTGCACGTTATGTGCGGATTGATTGTGATTGTGATTGTGATGACCAGGAAAATAATATCATTTGAAGCACTTTGAGATGATTATCAATTATATTAGGCGCTACATAAATCAAAATATTATTATTATCTACTATTTTAGTATTTTTTGCCGATGTTATCTTCATGATTGATTCATTTTGACTTTATTTTTACCATTTGCAGGGCCACCGTCGTCGTCGAGTACGAGATCTTTCACACGAACGTTCAAACTAGCATATTACAATACGCAGGTAAGACAATAACGTTTCGTAGACTATAACATGGTATTAACAGCATATTTCGTAAAAACAACAGCGACATAAATGTCGTTATTTATGGAATGGATAACTATAGAAATTATCTGTTTCACAATCAAAGAAGTATATTATTTGTGTTGGTCGCTTTCGGTAAAACGGTAATTGTTGAAAAGGGGAGGACTGAACTGTTATCATGGTAATGTAAGGAGAATAATCATTGGACCTCTATTAGTATACAGACACGATTTGACTTTCTACAAAAAAAACATTACCATGTTAAAAATCTTCTTAGACCAAAAATATACAAACTGCACAATAATTATTGTCCAAATCATTCTTCTCATGTTGTGCAATAACTTGGTACCGTATATTAAAGAATAATGTTCCATTTATGCAACGCGTGTGATAAGTATAAGCTCGTCCAAAAATAACAATATGAGGTATGATTTTATCTGCGTGACAAGTATTCACTTTATATGGTTGTCCAATGAACTGTGTATTTAATTGTGATCAAAGGGCGTTTTCGTCTGCCCTTGGGTTCACACACTGTTCCGTTAGTTGGGGGCTGTACCGTAGTCGGGTGCGAACATCCAGGGGGTGTTTCATAAAAGAGGCTTAGTTGAACCTAACTCTAAGTTGTACCTTACAATTATATGGAAAGTCATTTGTACCACTGGAATATACGGCTCTGATGGGAATTAAACATATTCAAAAGCAACAAAATACAAGTATTTCAGACTTCCAAATAAACACTAAATCAATTATTTCAAGGCTCCTTGATAATAACAAATATAACTGATTTTTATCAAACTTCATGCCTTTTCAAAGTATCTGGTACAGTAATTTTACAAAGAAACTAATGGCTCTCCATAAGCGTTAGGTCAAAGAGTTAAGTTCAACTTAGAATCTTAGTGAAACAGCCCCAGGTATTTTTTACTATGCGGGCGCTCAAATGATAGAATGGGTGACTACTTTTATTTCCGTCGTGAATTCGCTGGCTAGAGCTCTAGTTAACATTGAAAAGAAACGACTATAGACCGATGTACACCAAACACAGCATACATTATGAACATTGTGCAAAGTACGGGATACAATACAGTAAATTCCAGAATCGCCACCGTGTCGTGGTTATTAGTGTGGACAAGGGCTCCGCGGTTCCGCGGTTCTGTAGCCAAGTGGAACAAAATAATATTTAAACACAGTTTGCTTTTTGAATTGAAATTCGGATTTTTATGACGTGAATTTAGTTGAATCTCCCTTTTTTCACGGTGTTGATCCTTGCACGTCATCATGTTGCTCAAGTATGAAAGGACAATGAAACTCAGTAAATTCATTGTTTGCACTATAAGACACTAAATATGATGAATTTAGTCTCTGAAAGTTTGAGCATGATCGGTCAAGAAATAAGAACACTATCTGACTATGGCTCTTTGGAAATAGCCATTTATTTCTACGAGTGACTCAAATTGGCAACGCACTTTGGCAAAGTTGTGGAAAATTTCCAACACGTTTTGTACACAAAATTTAAATGTGTTTCAATTTTCTCAAAATATATGTTTGCCTTTAAAGGGATAGTTGAGTATTGGTCAAACTTAACTTTAGTAACCAAAACCTGCACGATTACGATACAAACTAATAGTTATAACTTCACCATGCTCGAAAAGTATACACAATTACAAACGACAAAGTAAAACCCCTGTTATCATTCAAAAAGAGCCGTTACAACTCGAAGTGTCAAATTAACTCGGCGCGAAGCACTAGCGTTGTAGGTCCTAATACGGGACTGTATAGTGCAGTGTGCGGTAATACGGGACTGTAGTGCAGTCACTGTGTGCGGTAATACTATACAGTAGTACGTGTATATTATGTATCGCAACCATAGAAGTATGACTCCAACACTGCCGTTGACGCAACTCGCAAGCCCCATTCGCATTCGTTCGCCTTTCGTTCACAGTCGCGCTAACACACGGAGAGACTGGTCCATGAGGCGCATATATCACTGATTTTTTGCGGAATGGAAGGAAAAATCATAATCTTAATCCACCCGGTAGTTGGATCACATATTGGAGAGTAAATTGCTGGTAAGTACCGTATCATATGTATAGTTTTAAGCACAATTAGCGTGCACACAAATATTTGGTTTCAGTCTTTTATTAGGAGAACATAGAACGCTAGTGCCTCGCACTAGCGGTTCTAAAAAGTGATACCCGGGCGTCAACTACTTTTATATGATATTTTGAAAGCAAATTTCACAACAATTAGAGCATTTGAATGGAAATTATTATTATTTCCCATGTTTTTTTCGATGATCTTTCATATGGAATTGAAATCAACCAAATCCGTTACAATCGATGTTGGGGGGGGCACTTTGGAAATTACCAAAACTCAACTTGGCCTTTAATTTGAGTTCAAAATTTGTTTTGTAAAATACATTTATACACAACATTTCATGAGTTTGCGGGGAATGGAAAATTGTGACTATGAAGGAAACAGAGAAAATTGAAAATATATGTACCAAATTCGGATTTATGTGTCGTGAATTTACTTCAATCTCCTCCTATTTTCACGGTGTTGATCTTTGCACGTCACCATGTTGCTCAAATATGAAAGGACAATGAAACTCATGCAATTCATTGTTTGCTCTATAAGACATATAGGAGGAATAGTCTCTGAAAGTTTAAGCATGATCGGTCAAGAAATAAGAACACTAAGGCTCTTTGGAAATATCCATTTATTTCTGCGAGTGACTCGAATTGGCAACGCACTGGCAAAATTGTGTACTGTACAACTCCCAATACGTTTGGTACACACCGTTTCAATTTGTTTAAATTTTCTCAAAATAAAATATATGTTTACCTTTCATTCGAGTTCAACATTTGTTTTTGTCAAATACATTTATTCACAACATTTCATGAGGAGTTTGCGGGTGCGTTTGACTCACTAAAGAAAAGTGAGAAAATTGAAAATATATATATGTAACAAATTCGGATTTTGATGACGTGAATGTACTTCAATCTCCTCCCTTATTACACGGTGTTGATCTTTGCACGTCATCATGTTGCTCAAGTATGAAAGGACAATTAAACACAGGCAATTCATTGTTTGCACTATAAGACACTAAATATGATGAATTTAGTCTCTGAAAGTTTGAGCATGATCGGTCAAGAAATAAGAACACTATGGCTCTTTGGAAATAACCATTTATTTCTATGAGTGATTCAAATTAGCAACGCACTTTGGCAAACTTGTGGACAATTCCCAATACGTTTTGAACACAAAATGTCAATGTGTTTCAATTTTCCCAAATTTGTTGTACCCCCTTCCTATAATTGAAAACAAAAACATAAGGGGAATATCCGTGAAAAAATACAGAAATAAATAAGAAATGTCCCGTAAACATTTTGGTGCCCCGACCCCATTCAGTCCGACCACACAACGCCACTGATCATCATTATTATCACAATCTTCTTTTTCATAATCATCATCTTCACCACCATCATCGTCATCACCATCACCATCATCATCATTCATCATCATCGTCGTCGTCACCATCATCATAACCATTATTTTTTTTTTTCTTTGTTCGACCCTATAAGGAATTGTCGATCCTTGCTCCAGCTCTCCGTGTGCAAACGGAGGCTCCTGTACGGCTGATTCGTCTACCTCTGCCGGTTACACCTGCGCTTGTCTCCCAGAATTTCTTGGTAGCCAGTGCCAGCTGAGTAAGTTATTCTCTCGGTATTTCTTAAAGTGATCCATAATTAACTTTATCATTTGGGTTTTTTTTTGTCCAAAAGTGATACTCATTTGAGACAACCATACAACATCATATATTAATTCTTCAAAATTATATGCATGATAGTTATATATACAAAGAAAAGAAGAACATTCTTTACCTGGTAAAAAAAATGAATATTTGGTGATGTATCTATGTTCTCAATTGTACAAGCAATACGTATCAAAATAAACTAAACAAATAATAATTGATTTTTTTGTTACGCAGGCAACCCGTGCATCAACCCTAACCCATGCCAAAATGACGGTGTTTGCCAGTACGGAGTCTCGGGTGCCCCCGAGACGGTCTCATTCACATGCACATGTACTTCTGGATTCAGCGGGGCTACCTGCAGTGACTGTAAGACGATTTCTTTTTTGTTTGCAAACATGCATACATGCCCGAAGTTTCCTGTCACGTGATCTATGCATTAGTAGTGATACCTGCAATAGCTAGTTGCAATTATAGCTATAGCCAATAGCTGCAAATGAGTTTTAGTTGCGTTAATTATGCTTTCAGGTAAACCAGATTCATAAAGTGCACTTCTTACAATGGAACGCCATCGGTGCAATAAATCGTGTTCAAAATAATTATGATGTTCATTAACCTTCCTCTTCACTACCCTCGATGGATAATGGTCACGTGATGCAGTCAATAGGCCAATCGCAGGACAGAATAAGTATGCGAAGTAATACACATAATAACCTATGTACAGTAATGTTAAAACTTGTACACATATTGCAGCATACCCGTACCGCTTTAATCATGACCCATAGCCCCAATGGCGTTCCATATGTTTCAAGACAGCTGCATGGAGTTCCTTGCTTGCAGTATCTGCAAATTGCATATTTTTGCATGTAATGCTAATAGGCAGCAGCAGTTAATTAAGCTAACTGAACTTGCTTTGTTCATTCTTATGTATTATTTCAAAATGTGCAATATCATTTGCCATTATGTATTATATTATGTGTCTTTATTTTGTGTGTTAGTGATCAATACAAACGATGATACTGAATTTGTTCTATTTCATTTCACGTCATATGCGATTATTAACACATAACATTAGGCTAAAGCTACCAATGGCATGTGCTAATGATTAGCACATGCCATTGGTAGCTATCAGCCGCATCTTGCTTTCCTGTAGACACAATTAAGATGTTTTCGTTGATGTTGTATTATTAAAAGAATATAGCATGCAGTTTGTTCTTGAAGATGCAAAAGTTACAATTCATCACGCGATTCTTTCATATTTTCATTGATTTTAATATAATAACTTGGCACTAGAATAAAAAAAAAATGCTGACATCTGTTTGTTTCTAAAGCACCTAGCTAATTTCTACAGTATTGCACATCATTTCTCTGCTATTTTGAAAGCGACCTATTATTTCTCTGATATTGTGTTAGATACTGGATGCAACTCAAACCCTTGTTCAAACGGGGGTTCCTGTTTTATCAGAGGCAGTGAATTCATTTGTACGTGCTCCGCTGGATATACTGGTACCACCTGCCAAACCGGTAAACATCTTGGCCCGAACTTATCATTGGCTCAACTTTAGTCCGGGCTAAAAAGACAAAAACAGTACCAGTAAACTGTAATACCATTTCACACCTGTGGAATTTCACTTGCCCATTGATGGTTGCCATTTGCCACCCGGGATATCTTTTCATTATCCAATCGATCCCTCTAGGATCCAAGAGTTTGTTTGACTTATCAGTCATACTATAACCCATCAGCAGGGATATTATGTCATGGATGATCCGGGACGCAATATCACTGGGTGAACGGTTATACTATAAATGGTAAACATGTAACCATGTAAACATACGCTTATGTGGATGACTTTGCAGATGAATTTGCATTGATAATGAAGACACAGGGCTGGCAAAATTTCGTAGATGGCGACATGTTTTAACCCTAATATGGCCAGGGTCCATTATGCCCCCCCCCCCCCCCCCCTCCGTGATTTGTCTGATTGCTCTGGAACGCTTAATGATGATGCGCCACGGCTTCGTGACCGTTTTCTTTCAAGTCTTGCGCATCTTTCAAAACCAAATTAGTGAAAATCGGCTCTACCGTTACGAAGTTACGTGACATTTTGTCTTTGCATGTCAGCCCGAAAATTTCTAAATTTCGTGTACAAAACTTACATAGAAATATTTTTTTCTTAAACTAGATAGAACATTGTTTTTTGGGGGTGTTGTTCTCATTTAGGTGTTTATTTAAGGGCTCAAAAATAGTTAAATTATAGTTAAATGAAATAAAGCAACAAACGCGATGAAATACATAAGTTAACAAAACAAAGAAAGACATATGAAATTATCAAATTTGGTTGAATTATTATTTCAAATAGTCAAAAGAATATGTAGTTAAAATATAAAAATATAAGATTTATGGGCAAAATTTGAGTTTTATGACCTCATTTGCATAAATTACCATTAATAAGCAAATGAGTGAATTTTTCAACAAAATGAATTACCATAGTGTTCTATTGTATGCACTTGACATGCGTGCACATTTTCGCGGCGATCGCGCGTTTCACGGCCGAGATCTGAATGGGGCCATAATGCCCCCCCCCCCCCCCGTAGAAAGACCACAGATTTTAGGTTTCAAAAGTTACTGTCTAAAGTCTTTTTAGCCCGGACCAAAGTTGCGCCACTGATGAGAATTCAGGCTCATTTCTAACGACGTCAACAATTAATCAATTAATCAAACACTAAATCGATCAATCAATCAATCAATCAATCAATCAGTCATTAACTTATACTGACTATAAACGTCTGAGATTTGTTAAAATGCTCTTTTGTGATGCATCCTTTGCATTATCATTCTTTAGTTCAAGTAAACTAATGCTGATTACTTTATAGAGAAATGCGTTACAATGTTAATATTTTCCTTTTTAGGTGGGCTTCATGTTTGCATTGAAGTGCTCATGATGAATCAGCATGTTTAGTGACGTAGAGAATCGACGTTAAATTATAGATTTAGTTTAGAACTAAGTATGTTTGCCTCTTTCGATAGTCGGTTTGCCGACGCCCGACCGTACCCCCGTACGTACCTGTAAGTGTTTAAAGGGGTAGTACAGTTTTGGTAAGGCTGAACTTTAGTAACCAAAACCTGCAAAATAACATTACAAACTAATAGTTATAATTCTACCATGCTCGAAAGGTATAGAAAATTACAAATGACTAAGTAAAAGGCCCGTTATCATTCAAAAAGAGCCATTAAACACAAGAGGGCGCTCACTAAAAAAGCATGGGTGTTGAAATAATGATTACATAGAGAGATTATCAACAACTATTTAAAAACCTCTTTTGAAAATGTTTAAAATAGTGTAATTTTTTTTTTTTAATTAAACAAAAAATCATCGAATAAATCTGGGCCCAGATTTATTCCAATCGGATATATTTCAGCCATTTCTGAACCGATTTTGATCAAATAAAGTTTATTCTGTCATTAAAATTGTATGCTCTTTCAAATTTTACACTCAGTTTTTCATTATCTCACAAACAAATTATTTTGTGCAGCGCCCCCTAGACCAAAACTGAACTACCCCTTTAAGTTTACCTTTTTTGCCTTTTTTCATTTTGCTTTTCATGATCGCCATTGCCAATAGATCGCATGCACGCTTAGGATGAGTTAACATCATACGAAATTTATCGCATGAAAACTTATACAAAACATTCTGGGCGTGGTTAATACTTAATAGCATTGGCCTTACGCATACAAACGGGCGATTGCTTTACACCTCTTTTGTTTAGGGCATAAACTCCAAATTATAGGTAAGTGTCAATCTCGACGAAACGGTTATCATG
Source organism: Echinarachnius parma (assembly GCA_037951105.1). NCBI lineage: Eukaryota > Metazoa > Echinodermata > Echinoidea > Clypeasteroida > Echinarachniidae > Echinarachnius > Echinarachnius parma. The sequence goes on from JBAMJV010005958.1 coordinate 27,207, forward strand.
AATTTGAAATCAACTCAATGCGAAAGCGTGCACAAAACAAAGAGAGGAAAGGTAAACAAATACGCATAAACAGTTCACATTTGTTTTTCCTCTTTTAGTAATTGACTTTATTTAATAATTTATTTTGATTTTTTTAATGAGATTTATTTGTCATAGCTCAACCACTCTCTACTTCTATACTTCGTATACTCTAATTTCCTTTTCTAAAGCGCTTAGAGGCTTGTTTGCATTAAGCGCTATATAAATTTGTCATATTTTTATTATTATTAATAAAATGTGAAACGTTCTTATATGCTCTACAGTGCGAGTAAAAAACACGAAACCGGACTTTGATAGCTTATAAATCCACAATTCGAAACATATATAATTATGTTGATATTGGTATCATGTTAAAGCTTGGGAAATTGCCTTTAAAATGATATATCATACATTTTGATCGCTTTACGCTTCACCGAACACAACCTTATTATCCAAAGTCATGCAAAAACTACCCGTGTCCAATTAGTTTGCCGTTATCATAAATGGATGCGTCTGTTTACCGCTTTTTTCAAAAGAATATCCTTTGGTGAATTAAAACAAAAAAACAGCTGGTTGCCAGTGTTTTTCAGGTTTATCAAGGTGGAATGGAATCCCCCACCCTCCTCCCATCAGCAACCTCACTGTTTGGAGGCAGGGGGCCCTGAATAGGACATGTAGGATGAAGTTATCTTTGAAAAACAGACAACAGACAACAGATGCAACCATTCAAAAAACAAGAGCACTGCAAACTTGGACACGGGTAGTTTTTGCATGACTTTTGATAATTAGGTCGCGTTCGATGAAGCGTGAAATGATCATAATGGATGATATATCATTTTAATGGCAATTTCCCAAGCTTTAACACGATACCAATATCAACATATATATGTTTCGAATTATAAGCTATCAAAGTCCGGTTTCGTTTTTTTTTTACTCGCACTGTATAAGTTTCTTCGTGCATATATATGTGTATGTATTTCTTTGAACGATACTTGTTCCACATCAATTGCTAAATACAATGTTTATGTTTATACTGCTGCCTGGACATGACTAGTATTCAATTCCGGGAAACTAACAAGCATTCAAATGTGCAATGTTTATAAAAAATTATATTACTCTTTGTAGCCGTTCAAGTTTGCCAGTCTTCGCCGTGCGTGAATGGGATTTGCAGTGAACGTGGAGATGCCCAGTTCACATGCACGTGCTCAAACGGTTGGGCAGGTGACTTGTGTGACTCAAGTAAGTACAATATTCAAACTGAATGAACCGCTACCACCACCACCGCCACCACCACCACCACCACCACCACCACCACCACCACCACCACCACCACAACCACCACCACCACCAACAACAACAACAACAATAATAATAACAACAAAAACCACAACAAATTATCGATTCTATGATATTCTATCGATATATTACTGATATATATAAAGACAGTAAGATATAATAATAATGATAATAGTATTAATAATATTAATGATACATAATACTAATAATGTTATTAATGATAATAATAAATAAAACAATAACAATACTACTACTAATACTACTACTACTAATAACAATAATAAACCTACTACTACAATTACCAATAATACAATTGTTCTTACTAAAAAACACTTTCACATTTATAATCTCTTCCAGACATCGACGACTGTCTGGGTGTCAATTGTAACAACGGTGTCTGTATGGATGCGATCGGAAGCTTCAGTTGCGTGTGTGCCTCCGGTTGGGGTGGATCTTTCTGTAATACGGGTAAGCACTAATAATGAGAAACTGTAAGATAAATAATTAGCAAGGCCATGATAATGATAATAAAGAAGTGTCTTATATTCCAGGTCAGTCCTTTTATTCAATCATAAAGTAATGCCCGTTTCCGTTTTCCAAATGGGCCACGAATACTACCTACCCATAAGAGCCCTGTTTATTACGTAGGTCACCATCGACATTGATGAATTCAAACCTGCGACAGGCCTGGACCTGGAAATGGACCTGGACATGGACCTAGACCAACTTAAAATTTAAGATCAGCTAAGAATCTTCGTGAAACACTTCCAGTTCGCTAGTATCAGTATCTCTGAGAAGAGTCCTGCAAGATTCATCGAACAAAATAATCGAGGTACTACGAAGCGACAATTGAAATATATCACATGTTAATTTACTCACATCTTCTTACTTTATTTTCTCAGATCAGCCGAATCATCATGATCATCCACAAGCCACAATGCTGGCTGTTGATCTTCTTTTTAATTTTTTTAAAAATTAATGTTACGACAAACTACGGACGTTTTCTGAAAACCTTCCAAACGAAAAAGAAAAAGAAAAAAAATCTTAATAACTCGCTTACAATGAAGCTCTTTTTCAGATAAGGAGAGAAGAAGAACATCGAGATCTGCCCATCTATGCTAAACTGTCTGTAAGATGTATATGTGCGTGTGTTTGTCTGTCTGTCTGTGTGTATGGTATGTACGTGTCTGTAAATGCGAGTACGTGTTGTGTGGTCTACTGACATGTGAACACTTTAGTCCCACAGGTTTATGATGTAGGTTTTAGGTTCAAGAAAACTCAATTCAGCTCGACATGCTGCGAGACAACGAGTCATCTGTATGTGAGTGAGGTAAGAAGTTCGTCGCGTGAACGTTTTGCACCCCTCCTCCAAAGTAGCTTGCAGTTAGTTTGTATTTGTGACATCCTAAAGCCCCACTTGTGTTTAGCGCTATGAAACATGTTTGTATTTAGCGCTATATAAGAAATAGTATTGTATTGTATTGTATTGTATTGTATTGTTTCTAGTCAACACCTCGTAACCCTTTCCATTTCTATCCTACAGTCCCACCTTTCTTAGCACCCACCTGTCTAGCAGTAAACCTGTCTATAGTGGCCACATAAAGTAGCATACTAAGTTCTTAGTTTGTGACCTCCTAAAGCCACACCTGTCTTCCCGGCCAACCCCTCGTTACCCATTCCATTTCCTTTCTATAATCAAACCTGTCTTAGCAACCACCTGTCTACCAGCCAACCTGTCTATATTGGCCACATGCACACAAAGTAGCAAAAGTAGCTAGTACTTTTGTGACATCCCAAGCACCACATGTCTTCCTAGACAACCCCTCGTAACCCTTTCCATTCCCTTTCCATTTCCTTTCCATTTCCTTTTCACAGTACAATCTATCTTAGCAACCACCTGTCTATATACCAGCCAACCTGTCTATAGTGGCCACACAAAGTAGCAAAAGTAGTTCTTATTTATGCCATCCCGAAGCCCAAACTGTATTCCCAATCAACCCCTCGTTACCATATTTACTTTCTACAGTACAATCTATCTAAGCAATCACCTGTCTATACCAGCCAACCTGTCTATAATGTCTATAGTGGCCACACAAAGTATATAGCAAAAGTAGTTCTTTATTATGACATCCCAAAGCCCAAACTGTATTCCCAATCAACCCCTCGTTACCATATTTCTTTCTACAGTACGATCTATCTAACCAATCACCTGTCTATACCAGCCAACCTGTCTATAAATTATAATGTCTATAGTGGCCACACAAAGTAGCAAAAGTAGCAAAAGTAGATGACATCCCGAAGCCCAAACTGTATTCCCAATCAACCCCTCGCTACCATATTTCCTTTCTACAGTACGATCTATCTAAGCAATCACCTGTCTATACCAGCCAACCTGTCTATAATGTCTATAGTGGCCACACAAAGTAGCAAAAGTAGCAAAAGTAGATGACATCCCGAAGCCCAAACTGTATTCCCAATCAACCCCTCGCTACCATATTTCCTTTCTACAGTACGATCTATCTAAGCAATCACCTGTCTATACCAGCCAACCTGTCTATAATGTCTATAGTGGCCACACAAAGTAGCAAAAGTAGATGACATCCCGAAGCCCAAACTGTATTCCCAATCAACCCCTCGCTACCATATTTCCTTTCTACAGTACGATCTATCTAAGCAATCACCTGTCTATACCAGCCAACCTGTTTATAGTGGCCACTTATATAGTTCTCATTATTTTGTGACATCCCAAAGCCCGACATTTCTTCCCGGTTAACCGTTCGTACCCATCCAATAACCCTTCCTCCCTGTTCTACCCTGTCTACAGTGACCACTTTACTCGTTTCCCTTGTATAGGTGGTCACTATACACAGGTTTAACTCTAGTTCGAAGCCCGGGGACAGTCTCGGGAAAAATGTAATTGAAATTACTAAAATGACAAATGATTACCATTTTGAAAAGGTGAAATGTTTGGATCCCTTATCTCTTTTTATTGATAGTGAAACAACAATTATAAATAAATTAGCACAAAAACCTTGTCATAAATGTTCAGTGTCCTATGTGCGGACTTTGATTGTTTGTTTGGTCTACGCCCTACACATCGACAAATAGGCCTACTGTTATTGTTAAAATGCTATTTTGGCATTACAATATAGGTTTTATAGTTCTAGTTTTTAAAGATACGTCATGTTACATGCTATACATTGTTTGTTCGCATGGTTTTGCAATAAAAGCGAAATTGGGCCATTAATTTTTGGGGCGTTTCCGAGACTGTTAAAAAAGATTTAGCTGAACACTGTCAATACCCCTAGGTATAGTTAATGAGTGTAGCAATTATGTGTGTAGTGTTAATTTTGCAGTGTGATATTACATGCTCGAACCGCTCAAACCGCTCAAACCGCTCGAACTGCATAATGCAATGTTCAAATCGCATCATCCTGTATAAACATGTATAATGCAACAAACAAATGTGGGAGTTATTTGCCGTGTGTGTGTGTAGTTTATACGCATTGAATGATATTTTATTGGTAGAAATATAATTCTGATTTAGAATAAACCCGTAGCAATCCCAGATTGTTGTCACCCTACCCCTTGTTCATGTTTTTTTTTTTTTATATTGGAAATTATTTGCAATCTTAATTCTTTTGTTTATTTTACTTCGTATCTAACAAACTAATTATTTCTACAAAACTGAAAACAAATTTCAAGAATACGTTTTATTTTTACTATCCATATACTGTATACATACATCTTCTGCGAGAAAGACTTACATAATTTATGTTGATATCTTATTTCCTATTGTATTGTTTGACTGGTTAAACAAGTTTAAAATACAGTTTCACTTAGTCTGGAAATAAATACGTATCATGGATATATTACACATTGGAAAGTTATCACATGAATTGCATAATTTACAAAGTGTCCATACATCTTACTTTCGGAGACTGCATGATCAAAATTAATTAGCACCATTTGTTATCTTTGTGTAAGATGTTAATACAGAATATATCTCGTTCTATTAACAAAGCTATTGTTGTTATTAATGCCCTGTATTCGCTTGCTTTTGATTGTAAAACATGTTTGTTATGAAATAATGAATTATTAGTAATAATAATTGTTGTAATTGTAGTAGTAGTAGTAGTAGTAGTAGTAGTAGTAGTAGTAGTAGTAGTAGTAGTATTAGTAGTAGTAGTAGAAGTAGTTGTTGTAATTGAAGTAGTAGTAGTAGTAGTAATAGTAGTAGTAGTAGTAGTAGTAGTAGTAGTAGTAGTAGTAGTAGTAGTAGTAGTAGTAGTAGTAGTAGTAGTAGTAGTAGTAGTAAGAGTAGTAGTAGTAGTAGTAGTAGTAGTAGTAGTAGTAGTAGTAGTAGTAGTAGTAGTAGCAGTAGTAGTAGTAGTAGTAGTAGTAGTAGTAGTAGTAGTAGTAGTAGTAGTAGTAGTAGTAGTAGTAGCAGTAGTAGTAGTATATAGTAGTTGTAGCAGTAGTAGTAGGAGAGTAGTAGTAGTAGTAGTAGTAGTAGTAGTAGTAGTAGTAGTAGTAGTAGTAGTAGTAGTAGTAGTAGTAGTAGTAGTAGTCAGTGCTGTAGTCGAGTCCACAAGTTCCGAGTCCGAGTCCCCAACGAAATAGCATGTTCCCATATGTTATACATAGGGACTCGGCTCCGAGTCCGAGTCACGAGACCATCAAAAGCGAGTCCGAGTCCGGACTCGACTACAGCACTGGTAGTAGTAGTAGTAGTAGTAGTAGTAGTAGTAGTAGTAGTAGTAGTAGTAGTAGTAGTAGTAGTAGTAGTAGTAGTAGTAGTAGTAGTAGTAGTAGTAGTAGTAGTAGTAGTAGTAGTAGTAGTAGTAGTAGTAGTAGTAGTAGTAGTAGTAGTAGTAGTAGTAGTAGTAGTAGTAGTAGTAGTAGTAGTAGTAGTAGTAGTAGTAGTAGTAGTAGTAGTAGTAGTAGTAGTAGTAGTAGTAGTAGTAGTAGTACAGGTAGTAGTAGTCGTAGTAAAGTTTTAATTAACATAATCAACATGACAAATATTTACTCAATACGCATGCAAAGTTACAATGAGCTTTGTATTATCAAAATTACCCGTATTTTGCTTTTACGTTATTTGTCTTTGTTCCCCTTTTCGTTCTTTCGTTTTTGTTTCGTTTTTAGTTTTGAGTTCATCTGTTGTGTTTCGTAACGTCCTGCTGTGTACAATATGTATGCAATCTGCGTGTTCTTAATTCAATTTAAATTGCAGCTGATGCCGGCATAGTGGCAAACTGGCATCCTCAATGAATATATTTATTCGCAAATATTTTAGATTTTGTGAAACCACCCACTTTACCACTAATTTTCTTCCTCCCACCGTTCTGGTGGAAATTATTTTGCTTACTTCGCTTCCTCGAAAAAGAAATATTGTTGATATATTATGCCCTTTTCAAAATATAAATGTTTATATTTACTTCGATGCTATTTCATGAACGTTTTGGTTTAACTGTACGTATCATTGCTATTGCCTTTGTTTATATTTTATTAATTAGAAAATATGCCTAAACGCCTTTTATTCCCTGGTTTGTAATTTTGTAATTGTGTACTTTTGTAGTAAGAAGCATGAATGATAGAAAAAAGGTGAAAATACAAATGCAAAACCCGAAAGATTGTTACAGTTAAATATAACGACTAACCATATAAATAAAAGCAAATTAAACTATTTGTTTAGCTGTCATTTGCAGATGCCCCTAGACAAAAGTAGATCTCATGTAGCGTACCTCCAAGGCTTATTATTATATCGTCTTCTAGTTAAGAAATTGTATTTCATTGTCCCTCTTTTTAATATGCGAATGATAAAAGGCGTGATTGTATTTTAATACAAAAAAATAAAAGTATTTTGGCCGTATTCAAGAGTTAGATTAATTTGAAGAAAGAAAAAAAAGCGTACCCCCAAATACAAAGTCAATGATTTTCATATTTCCAAACTTACTTAAAACATCGCTTCAATAATAATAAATAAAAAAAAACATCATTATTTGATTTATTGTTCACCTGTCGAACAGGTTTTTCAGACCCTTTCCTTCATTTGAAATTTCACACAGGTGTGCAGAATATAATCTATTATTAATTTGCGATCGATGTCATGTAAAATACTAAACTTTCGATTTCACTGTGTGTACATTGCATTGCACTGTTTCATCGTTATCTGAGAGATGCGAACATTACAGAGCAGTTTACAATTGGATGAAGATAGGCTCATTTAGATCACTTTGGTACGTACGTCACCTAGCTCACAACACACTTCTGAAATGGCTCATATTCACGCTAAATATAACCCTAAACCCAAACATAATCCTAACTATAACAGTTAGGCAATATGGGATGATTCAGATTGATGGATCTTGTTTATTATCAAATTCGCAGAAACTGGAACGCAGTCTCCTTGCCTCAGCACCCCTTGTCTGAATGGAGCGACTTGTGTTGCTGACCCGTACGACTACTACGTGTGCCTTTGTGCTGATCGGTACTATGGGACCGACTGTGAAAGCTATCTGAGTGGTAAGTGTCTTTTTGTTCTACTCCTAATTTGTCATGCCGTCGAATTATCGGTGTGTATTTATCAACACTGTAGGGTGATCATAAATTATATATAGCATGAGAACTGCATGAGTCTAAAGTTCTATACAGCACACAGTAATGTAAAGAGAAAAACCTTCTGATGTAACTTCTAAAGAGATTGGTTTGTTTACATTCTTTTCGTCACTCTCCTGAGTCCTGGCCCTACGGGATTTTCAGCATATAGGCAAGCAAACTGTGAATCGATGTGTGAATTTTGTATGTAATATAATTTTCTCATCGTCACCACATCTACAATGTATTGTAAATGGTCCTGATAGGACAATCGTCACCTAGCACCAATATTAACTACCCGGGTTAACTACCCACTTCTCACTGTGAGATAGTGATCCAGACTTCTGGACCACATGATGTATGAAAATACAAAATCTGATTACATATTGATGTGGTTTAGCTATAGTGGCTTAACTGGGAATGTGACCATGATGTTGTATACAATAACCGACTCTGCATGGGTTTTCTTCTATAAGAAAATCTGACATTGTACTGTCACCCCATTCTACATGTAGCAGTCATTGGAATAACTCATGTTTGGAGTCTAATCATGGACAGACTGTTGAAATATGGTCAGGGAAATTATGCCGGAAACCACAATAAAGAGTGGATTAAAGGAGTCATTTTTACTGCACTGTGCCCGCCAACCAGTACATAATAGTGGGTGGTTGATCTGTACTATACCAGAAGAAGAAGAAGAAGAAGAAGATTATTTCTGACTTTTAGTGAAACATACAATCTGTAATATTATTTAGAATGGACTGTAGAGATTGTAACCAGAGGGCGTTTATAAACGGTGACTACATGCAGTTTTCTTTCAATATTACTTGTCTTTACGATGGGGTAATTATTATGTTTACAATTGTGTGTATATGTTTTATTCACTTCCTATCTATCTATAGATATGAGTGCCAGCATTTTCTACTTCCACGGTACAACAGGTCTCCTAGAAAGTCCCGGGTTCCCGGTCATTTACGGCAATAGACTCCGGATCTACTACTATGTCAGGGTGCTGGGAGCGACCAGTATCACCTTCGACTTCAACACCTTTGAGACCGAAGATATGAAAGACGCACTTGCATATGGCACGGATGCGTCATTTAGCCCGTGGATCACCGAATATGACGGCGACCATACCGGTGAACAGTTGGTGGTGCCGGGAGACACCGCATGGTTCTATTTTGAAACAGATAAGAACCACGCAGCAGACGTCCCTTACGTTAGAGGGTTCTCCATTGCCTACACAGCAGGTGGGTACTTCGAGTATACAAACATTAGTTACCAGACTCTTGTGTGTCGCATGCAATGCATAGATAATGCATGGCTGGCGTGTATATGTTGTTACGCCAGCACATGCATTGTCAGCGTACTCTGTACGATCGGGAAATTGTGTGAATCAGGCATGTAAAGTGTCATAAGTTAACCTAGCACATAGCCCGCTGTCCCATTCATCGTGTATTCCCATTATATGACTTCGCCGAGCGCCAGTACAGCCGAAGTGCGCTTGCGCATGAAAATCATATGAATATTTATGAGGCCAGCCCCACGCACACGTGCCAGAGCGCTCCACTGTGCATGCACAAAAAAGTACGACGATAGCTACTGTATATCGGGACTGCAAAATCATGCATAATGTCCATGTCAACAACTTTATCAACACTCGCACACAAGAAAAAAGGTATGAAACGATCGATAAAAGTATGTAGAATTCAGATAAATTATCATCATTCACATACAAAATTTTCGAAACATCGAAAACTTACCTTATAAACGGCATCCCGAATAGCTCAAAATCCATTTTGGCGAAAAACAGCAGGTGAAAAAGACCTTCTTTCACAAGATTTTGTCCAAAGAGTCGCGTATCGAATTTGGTATCAACGTGTAGAATGGGCGTTCAGAAAGCCAATGACGTAAGCATCGAAATGAATTGTGGGAAGAGAATGCAGCGAAAAGGGTAAACCCTGTGCTATGTCCAGACCGATACCGCTCCGATACCACATATTCATGGCATGCATAATCGACCCAGAAGCCAGCCAAGTCTCGTAATGAGATGCGTGCGCACGCGATCAATGATGTCATGCATACATTATCGTTCGCGAAAGGTACCGCTCGCTGGCTATGTGCCTAGTATGTCTACTTACATTACAAACATTACCATAAACTGTTGTTTGTAGTGGATTGTGGTCTGTTCCCTACAATTAAAGTTTAAACTTCAAATTTTTGGTGACAACTTCTACCTGAATCCTTTTCTAGATATGTATGTTCAATTTTACATTATTCATATCTATGCATGACTTCAAAAATTGTTATTAATATTCTGTAAACATATATTTTGAATAGTTAGTATTTTCTTTATATTATAAGAATAACTCAATGATTAATTGTTTGAGTTTCAGTTTCAAAATTCAAAGTAATTATGCACTAAAACATAGTTAAAACTTAAATATATTTTCTGTACATGGATAACTGTGATTTGAGTGTATTTTTTTCCATATCATTCTCTTTCAGCTGTTGATGACTGTTTCGTCAACGCATGTGCGAATGGTGCTACATGCGTTGATGGTGTTGGCTCTTACACGTGTCAATGTACCGCCTTGTTCACTGGACAGTACTGCACTATTCGTAAGTTTGAAATGGTGATTCTCAATAATAACAGTAACACTCACAGTGTAGTGTATACCAGCGGCAGTGTATTAACTTTTACACTGGTGTCCCGGGCCTGTGTTCTAAGGACCTAAAGAATACAATGTACTTTGACACTTTAGTTGATGACTTGAAACATAGGTCTGCCGAAAAAAATCCATGAAAATAAACACAGTACTGATGCCAAATCTCACTTAGCAGCCAGTTTACGCCCCTCCCACATTTAGGGTCCAGAATCGGCAGCGTGATCGACATGTGATTGACAATTCATTGGCTTACGTCATGACGCGTCATCTATAGAATTTAGTTCATTGGTCCGTTCTTTAGATGACGTCACATTTTAGCGATTTAAAAGGGGCATTCCCAGGACAATTAGATATTTACTAATTACTCCAAAATTGATTGATTTCATGAGAAATGACTGATCAATTTTGTTCTTCGGGGAAAATTACATATAGAGAGCCGAATTGTGAAAATTAGGCCATCTAGACGCTGTAGTTCCTTCAAGACCCCACTAGCTTAGTTTCAACATGAGTCTTCTTTGGCTGGTAGGGCTTAGTAAAGACAACACAAAGTTGGCAACGAAAAGGATAATCTTGTTGAATAGTTGCCTGCGCTATAAGCTAAAATAAACTTAGAAGGAAATTCAAGTATAATCACATGTGGTTTTAATTAATGGGCTCAGGGCCACAATGGTCATGAAAGCCTGCTAACTTAAGGGTTGGCTGACAAGAAAACTACCTAAAAATTGTGTTTTACTGTATCTAAGGTAGATTTTCATGAAGATTACTAATAAAAACATATTTTCCACATCGGAAACCCAGTAAAAAATTTAAAAAAAATCAACTTTTAAATTCACTTTAGTAATCCCCGTAAAAAAATTGAGTCCGGGCGAAGAAAAATGACGTCATCTTTGTGACGTCACATGCAGGCAATAGCAGTTAGCTCGGTCATAGACGTACACGCTGAGTGCAATGCTCACGTTGACAGAGAGATATTATTTCTATTTTTTTTTTATATTTGCAAACATTTGTTAAAGTTTATATCATGGACGATCTACACTCAGATGTGTTGCTGCAAGCTACTATAATTCATTTCTTAGGAATTTTCAGTTAAGCCTCAATTTACAAGCAAAAACGAGTTCGTTTTACTAGCAAGTCATAGCCCTCTGCATGTAAACCATGCACGTTCTTCCATGTTGCGGTCTGCTTGTGATGTCATGATCCGGGTTGCACGTGCGCACATTCCCGCTCCGCTATAAATAGCTTTTTTTAGCAGTATGGAACGCTGATGCGAAAACAACTAAAGGATTTCTTTGAAAAAAAGAGTGTGGTATAACAATATAGGCACATATTTAAAGCTATAAACCTGAATCGAAGCCAGGATTTCACCATACCTTTAATTGACATTCTATTTGGGATTCTTTGACTTATTAAGGGTCCCAGTGGGGTATTGATTTTTTTTTGCATCAAAATTGAGATTTTTATCTTAAAATGATCCATGGATTCTAAGCTTTAACCCTAATCCCACTGGGTTATTTTGATCACTGGGGTCCACTGGGGGGGGGGGGGGGGGGGGGGGGCATTTTGGCCCCCCCTCAAATCTCGGCAATGAATGGAACGATTGACTTGAAAATTGGCACATACGTACAACAAGTCAAGTTGAAGAAAAACAAAATTGGACCATTATTTTTTTTTTTATAATTAATTAAAATTTTGAATATGCTAATTTTTTACGAATTTGGGGGAAAATTGGGATTTTCATCTAAAAATCAAGAGAAATTACAGGATTTCTTAAGGTTTTCTGTAAAAATACTTTCAAATTATGTAATTCATCATATCCATGTTTTTTATAGTGATAAAATATATCACTAATTTGCATAAATTATGCAAAATGGTATTCCCGGATTTACCCACATTGTTTTCATTCTTATGTTTTTTATTGTTTTTTTGTTTGTTTTTGTTTTGTTTTTTTAAGAAGAATTTATCTCTGAAGTATATGAATTAAACTAATAACAAAGAAATAATCTAAATTATAATTCAATGTAACAATTATAACAGATTTGGAGTTTACATGGCATCGGATATGAATTAAATAGAAACCTGTACAAAAATTGCAGTTTTTTGTGACGGTTGAGCAATTATCGACCTCTAAAATCAGTTCTACATGTCCGACCGGGGTGAATTATATATCAAAACATGCGGCAGACTTGAGAGAAAAAAGTCATGAAGTTTGAACGTGAAATTCCAATCGGTCTAGATGCACGTCTAAAATGCCAAAATGCCCCCCCCCCCCCAGTGGGATTAGGGTTAAGAAAATACATACATTGTGTGGGTAGGGGGTAGCTATTAAATGGACAAATTAAGGATTTCATTTAAGCTAAATTTCGTTATCAATGTTGTACATTTTTTGGGCCGAAAGTGATTATTTTCTGGCTTAGATTGGACATTTTTAATTGTACTTTTCATATATAGTCCAAATCAAATTGTCCCAAATCAAAATTTTTACAATCCAAATTGTGTTCCTCTTTTTTGTGAAGTAGCAACATCTATTAAATGTCATGCAGAAAATAAACATGGCAGTTTATATGTGATTAACATGCCTCAACTACCGACTATTTATCCTGCTATTTTCTTATTTTTATCCATGACACATTTATCAAACAATATCAATATTGTGTATGACATTTCAAGCTCATTTGCCGAAAATCATATTTTTTAGAACAAAATTCTAAAAACTTGAAAATTATTTACTCAAATTCAATGAAATTTGGAGGAATTATTCCTTGTTTGTAGATGAACAGATTAATGATGCCTTTTAGAGGTAACCCTATTGTAAACCAAAATATGTACATTTCATATGTACATTTCTGATTTTTTACAAAATTGCCTTTTGACTATGAAGATAGCTGAATAATTAAAAAAGCGGCCATCATTAGTTTGTTTGTATAGCATCATAATATCTATCTTTAAAATGTAGAATGTATACGCCCCTATACCTCGGAGGAGATACATTTTGAATGTTGACTTAGTAATGGTTGTTTAGTTTTATAAAACCGCTCTGGTTAATTCAGTAACGTGATTGGCTAATACCGATCACGTGGGCATTGATTACTTTTCACCAACTGCACTACCGTGCCGATACTGCGCAACCATCGTGCCGATAGTGTGCAACCATCGTGCCGAAGGTGTGCAACCCTGTGATGTCACAATGCTTGTTTACATAGTTCTAAGAAGCGAAAGTGATTAAAAAAAGATGGAAAATGCTTCGTTTTGTAAATTATCTGTTCTGAAGTAAATAAATCTTAGCAGTTTCGTAAATTGTATGGTATGTGGTTTGATATTGGTAAGTTTTGGAATGGAAATGCATCAAATTCTTTGATATTTCTCACTTTTACGGGAACATTTTTGGCAATCTCCCATCGACTGCATTTGATCTGCTGAGCTGCAGAGTCAAATTCAGTGAAGCGAGTGCAGTAGTGCTGATTAATTTTGTAAATTCCTAATAAATTCACACTCTAGAAAGTAGATAGACTGAGTTACTAGTTGTGGCAAGTCTGTTTTCAATAATCCAGCAAAATAAAACAATTCGTGGTTGAGCTCGTTTTATAAAACAAATAATACTACGGTCTTGTTATCGTGCGTCATGTAAATACATCACACTCTCGGCTATGTTACTGATAGCCTCGCGTGCGATGCATTTACACAACGCACTCTAGACCGTGTATTATTTGTATAACCATCTATGGTCTACTACAACTGCCTCTAGTTAGTAACTATATACTGCTTGCTTGCTAATATTGAAATCCTATAATCCTAAATATGCCTAGCATTATACTATGCTAGTAGGGTTTCATTGATGTCAGCCGTATTAGGCATTTTATATGTTTTTAGCTCATCCGGCCCGAAGGGCCCGATGAGCTTATGCCATGGCGTGGCGTCCGTCGTCCGTCCGTCCGTCCGTCCGTCCGTCCGTCCGTCCGTCCGTCCGTCCGTCCGTCCACAATTTTCAAAATGCTTCTTCTTCGTTATTTTTCAACCGATTTTGATTCTGATTGTTTCATAAGATAGGGCTAGGAGGGGGATTTAAAACTTCTACACAGAATCGTGAAATTCATTATATATGCTAATTTATGCAAATTTATTCGAAATCACAAAAAATGCTTCTTCTCCTTCATTTCTTGACCGATTTTGATTTGGTTTGCTTTATCTGGTAGAGCTAACTTTGGTACACTAAACTTCTACACAGAATTTTGAAATTTTTCTCCATTAATTAATTATGGTAATTTATGCAAATTTATTCCAAAAATCACAAAAAATGCTTCTTCTCCTTCATTTCTCGACCGATTTTGATTTGGTTTGCTTTATCTGGTAGAGCTAACTTTGGTACACTAAACTTCTACACAGAATTTTGAAATTTTTCTCCATTAATTAATTATGGTAATTTTGTATTTATTTATTTATTTATTTATTTATTTATTTATTTTTATTATTTATTTATTTATTTATTTATTTATTTTTTTTTTATTTATTTTTTTTTTTATTTTTTATTTTTTTATTTATTTATTTTTATTTTTTTTATTTTTTATTTATTTTTTTCTTCCCATGTCCCTTCTGGGGCGTCAAATTTATATTTTTTTCACTCTAATTTTTTTTAAATTAATTTTCATGTCCCTTCCAGGGCATCACATTTTTATTTTTTGACCAGTTGAAAAGTGTACCACATGAAATTTGCGATATTTGATGTTGCGAGATGGCGGATGAGCGCTACGTCATTGACGTTCTGGTTAAAGCTTAAAGGTGCACCTGTAAAGTGTCAGACAATCCTGTATCAAAATCAATGTAATATACGTATGTCCAAATGATGTGTAAAAGTTTCATTGACTTGAAAACGAAAATATGCGTCAGCTTTTACAACGAATTACGTATGTATGACGTTTATGAGGTTTATGACTGTTCATTAACGCTCTTGAGCTGAATGATAGATATCGTCAAACTAAAGGGGCATTTGAAAAAATCTATCCCTATTTTATTCTTCTCTTACCATAAGCTAAACAACACGGTAGGAGAGAAACAAAGAAGCTCCAAGTAATTTTCGTGGAGTTAGACACTTTACAGGAATCCCTTTTATAGTACTCCATTAAAGGACCTATAGCGTCTAGATGGCCTAATTTTCACAATTCGGCTCTCTATATGTAATTTGTCCTGAAGAAAAAGAATTTGGCAGTCATTTCTCATGAAATCAATCAATTTTGGGGTAATTAGTAAATATCTCATTGTCATGGGAACGCCCCTTTTAAATCGCCAAAATGTGACGTCATCTAAAGTACGGAATAATGAACTAAATTCTGTAGATGACATGTCATGACGTAAGCCAATGAATTGTCAATCACATGTCAATCACGCTGCCGATTCCGGACCCTAAATGTGGGTGGGGCGTAAACTGGCTGCTAAGTGAGATTTGGCATCGGAAAATTAGTCTTAAATCACTACTGTGTTTATTTTTATGGATTTTTTTCGGCAGACCTATTTTACAAGTCATCAACTATGGAATAAGTGCCAAAGTACGTTGTATTCTTTAGGTCCTTTAACTTTAAATGTCAAGTTCAACTAAAATCTCTTGGAGCTTTCGCGCTTCTATTGTGCCTCATGTTTATAACTTATTTATGAAACTTTCACATACTGTTCAGAAAGCCTTACAATGATATTGGTATTTAACTAGTCTCCAATTACATTTTTGGAAAAATCTTTAAAAATTAATAGATCACTTTAAATGAATAGTTGAATGTTGGTAGAGAGGGCGCTACACACAACGATTTTTTCGTGAGATAATGAAACACTGAGTGTCAAATTTGAAAGAGCATACAATTTTTAATGACAGAATGAATTTTATTTGATCAAAATCGGTTCAGAAATGACTGAAATATCAAAGACATCATTTTGTTGCTTTTATGCCCTGCGCAGACAGAGCCGACTCGATTGGTTGTCATTCCGATCTGCTCAGTTTTCAGTGCCTCGCGACACACATTTTGCCAGTCGAGAGACAGTCGGATGCCAGTTGGGGCCGATTCAACGCGATAAATCTGCTCCGACCGACCGGGCCCAACTCTAGCCTGATATAAACCAGTCGGATCGGGTCGAGTCGGCTCTGTCTGCGCCGGGCTTTAGATACTTTTAGAATGCTCTTTGATTGTTCTCTGTATTTTTCCTCCTCATTTAGCACATCCTTGTCATCCAAGCCAGGCAGCCCAAACCTGTAACAATCAGGGTACATGCAACCCTGGGGTAGGCCAATCGTACACCTGTACCTGCAACTTTGGATTTACAGGAGCTCAGTGCCAGTTTGGTAAGATTAATTAAACCTTACTGGATTTTGCAATCCTCAAAGAGTTGGAACAGGACCCACCAGTTTCCCATAGGCAATGTGCTAACCTAGCTGTTCCCTAATAGCTGTTCCCTAATAGATTTTGCAGTCCCAAAATTATAGAGTGAGTACAGAACCACCATGTTCCTGTAGGCAATGGTTTATATGCCAGAGCATGATTAAAAGTTAAAAGGTTAAGTGTTCAAAGTTAAAGTTAAAAGGTAAAGCTTTGTACGATGTGTCGATGTCCATAAAGCTGCAATATATCCATGGTATAAAAAGAGTAAATATTAGATACTGTGGATTGTTTACATTAGAATTGCAAATTGCAAAACAGATGAGATTGGTAATGCCTAGGTCACAAATGATCCGGGTGCTGTACAATGTTGTTTACCTACGGCGAATTTTCTACGCTTTCGAGGCGTTGGGGTATCGTACGATGTCTGTGATATCTTTGTGTAGCAGCCACATATTT
The DNA here is from genome assembly GCA_037951105.1 of Echinarachnius parma. Taxonomy (NCBI): domain Eukaryota; kingdom Metazoa; phylum Echinodermata; class Echinoidea; order Clypeasteroida; family Echinarachniidae; genus Echinarachnius; species Echinarachnius parma. Next base: position 44,602 of record JBAMJV010005958.1, read on the forward strand.
GCCGGGGACCGTACAATGATTTTGGGAGTACAAGCAAATTAAATCGCACGGCTCCCATGCTTACAATATGAGCGCTCGTACAGATCGATGCCTTATGGGACCCGTACGGGCATTGCACGATACTCTTACAATATCGTGAAATTTGAGTGGCCCCAAATTCAGTTGCAAAATAGTGCGATATTCAGGAAAATGCTTGGTGTCCGTGCTAAGCCTGTGCATTGCCCTTGCGGTGCCCGTGCGATGATCTCTACGAAGTGTCTACGGGCTTGGGGCAAGTAAAAAATCATTTGATGCATTTTTTGTTTAACTCTGCATTAAACTCCGTTAAACTCCGCGTTAAACAATTTTTTGACATCGTACGGCACGGAAAAATGCAACGGTGACCGCACGATAGCCACGGCGCCGGGCGCCGCAAGATTCCCGCAAGATTTCACCTAACAATGGCATATCGTACAGGCACCGTATCCCAAATCGGAGCATTTGTGACCTAAGCATAAAACATGCATTCTCCAATAACCAAAGGCTAAGGTCGGGACAGTCCTGAACAGGGCACCGCAAGATTCCCGCAAGATTTCACCTAACAATGGCATATCGTACAGGCACCGTATCCCAAATCGGAGCATTTGTGACCTAAGCATAAAACATGCGTTCTCTAATAACCAAAGGCTAAGGTCGGGACAGTCCTGAACAGGGCGCCGCAAGATTCCCGCAAGATTTCACCTAACAATGGCATATCGTACAGGCACCGTATCCCAAATCGGAGCATTTGTGACCGAAGCATAAAACATGCGTTCTCTAATAACCAAAGGCTAAGGTCGGGACAGTCCTGAACAGGGCGCCGCAAGATTCCCGCAAGATTTCACCTAACAATGGCATATCGTACAGGCATCGTATCCCAAATCGGAGCATTTGTGACCTAAGCATAAAACATGCGTTCTCTAATGACCAAAGGCTAAGGTCGGGACAGTCCTGAACAGGGCGCCGCAAGATTCCCGCAAGATTTCACCTAACAATGGCATATCGTACAGGCACCGTATCCCAAATCGGAGCATTTGTGACCTAAGCATAAAACATGCGTTCTCTAATAACCAAAGGCTAAGGTCGGGACAGTCCTGAACAGGTTAGAGAGTGCTTTTTCTTTCTGATTTTGGTGAGGCACATGTGTGTTTGTTGGTTTTAAATCCAACAAAGACAGTCATTTAGAAAGGACTTATACATGTGCCTCAGTGAGTCAGAATAATGAAATGGGTTTTGATTGTTATAAAATATTTTTTAGTATAACTTTCACAGATTATTCAGAAAGCCTTACAATGCTATTGGTATTTAACTATATAGTCTCAAATTACATTTTTGGAACAATCTTAAGAAGTTAATAGATCACTTTAAAGGGATAGTTGAGTTTCGGTATAGAGGGCGCTGCACAAAATAATTTGTTTGTGAGATAATGAATAACTGAGTGTCAAATCTGAAAGAGCATACGATTTTAATGACAGAATAAACATTATTTGATCAAAATCGGTTCGGAAATGGCTGAAATATCAGAGCCATCATCTTGTTGCTTTGAGATGCTTAATTGTAGAATGCTCTTTGATTGTTCTCTCTGTATTTTTCCTCCTCATTCAGTACATCCGTGTCATCCAAGCCTGGCAGCCCAAACCTGTAGCAATCGGGGTACATGCATCACTGGGATAGGCCTAGCGTACACCTGTACCTGCAACTTTGGATTTACAGGAGCTCAGTGCCAGTTTGGTAAGATTAATTAAACCTTACTGGATTTTGCAATCCGCATATAGTTAGAACAGGACCCAGCAGTTTCCCATAGGCAATGTGTTAACCTAGCTGTTCCCTAATAGATCCTATAGCTGTTCCCTAATAGATTTTGCAATCCCCATATAGAGTGAGTACAGGACCCACCATGTTCCTGTAGACAATGGTTTATATGCCAGAGCATGCTAAAAAGTTAAAAGGTTAAGTGTTAAAAGTTAAAGTTAGAAGGTAAAGCTGTGTACGATGTGTCAATGTCCATAAAGCTGCAATATCCGTGGGGTAAAAAGAGTAAATGATGACATAAACAGTACCCTGGGGTACCAGACGAAAATCCGCCATTTTGTTTAATTATTTATTTAATTTTTAGGGCTGTACTGTGGGTATAGCGTGCATACAATCGCGCGCTGCACTGCATGCACAACGCAATACGGTTGTACTTCGAGTGGACACAAGATGGCGCAACACAACGCGGGATACCGGGGAACAGCGGTACCCCGGGGTACTGCGTGTGTCATCAAATGTTAGATACTGTGGATTGTTTACATACATTAGAATTGCATGAAAGATGAGTTTGGTAAAACTTTGGTCATTTAGAAAGGACTTATACATGAGCCTCAGAGAGTAAGAATAATGAAATGGGTTTTGATTTTGTTTAAAATACTTTTTAATTTAACTTTCACATTCTATTCAGAAAGCCTTACAATGGTATTGGTATTTAACTATAGTCTCAAATTAAATTTTTGGAAATATCTTAAGAAGTTAATGGATCACTTTAAAGGGATAGTTGAGTTTTGGTATAGAGGGCGCTACACAAAATAATTTTTTTGTGAGATAATGAAAAACTGAGTGACAAATTTGAAAGACCATACAATTTTAATGACAGAATAAACTTTATTTGATCAAAATCGGGTTCAGAAATGGCTGAAATATCCATAAACATTTACCATTTGTAATATTTGTAGGGCCCCACAATTATACGATAATTTTGAACCAGCTGTTAAAGTTGTTTGAAAATGCTTCCTTTTATCAAAAATGGTTGAAACCAATGAGTTTTTAGAGAGCACACTCTTGAGTTTTAACGGCTCTTTTTGAATGATAACAGGCTTTTTACTTAGTCATTGTAATTTTTCATTCCTTTCGAGCATGGTGGAGTTATAACTGTTAGTTTGTAATGTAATTGTGCAGGTTTTGGTCACTAAAATTCAGTTTGACCAAAACTGTACCCTCTTTATAAAAACTCAACTATCCCTTTAAGGATGGTTGTACCCTCTTCTTCCAGTCCAGTACAGGCCATTCTCTGGTGTATAATGTACACACTCAATAATACTCTGTATAAATGATATACAATGTATACCACTAATACCAGTGTAAGATTGTAATGCATTCGCAATATTATTATACTAATAATCAAACATATACTCATAATAATCATTTTGCATTGTTTTAATACAGTTATTGATTATGGGTAGTGACTCAGACATGTTATGTGAGCAAAATTAAAATGTACCTTTTCACAAATCAATGGAAGATGATTATTTGTTTTCTAATACATCTTTGATAAGGTTCAGATGATTGATCATTTAAAAAGTTTTTGTTTCTTTTTTTTGTTCAATCGTAATTTAAGATATTTGCCTACAAATGCAATTATATAATTATTACCTATTCATACAACTTTGAGTTTTAATGAAAAACGTTGGAGCGTATTAAAATATTATTCCATTGTTTAACAACTGTTCTTCTTTCTTTTCCATTAGCAGGTTACATTAAACATCAATATTAATTTATCACAACTTTCTACTTTTGTTTTCTCCATCCCTTACACCTCTTGTCTCAATTACTTTATTTTATCTTCATTTTGCTTTTAATAGCAAGAATATGTATATTTAATGTCTTATATCAATTTTACATTTATATTCTTAAACCAGACTAATTCTTGTCTATGCCATTGAATATACATGTATCTAATTGTGAACGAGTGGTAATTTAAATGCATTATCAATACTTATATTAATTATTTTTCCCATGGATTATTTTTCATTCTATCCTTTTTGTGATTTGTTCCCATATTTCTACATTATTTGTAGATTTGTAAGGTATGTACAATGTATATTATAATAATGATTTTATACTTGTGTATGTATGTGTGCGTGTGTGTGTGTGTGTGTGTGTGTGTGTGTGCTTGTTCAATAATGTGTTTGTATGGGCATAGTAAATATATTCTACAATGACTCAAATATACTGCATTTGTTGCGGATCTACAGCTTGTTTAGCCGAGCCTCGACACTAACTTTTTTCTGCCTGCCCAATCGAGCAAGTATAATATCATGAATGTTCAAATGTTACTTTCCCAAACAGAGAGTTTACTTGCCTGCAAAAAAACCAACATGAAACAAAATTATAACTTATCATGCTAGATATAGCTTGATCTGTTTCTAATTCCTCACTTGTTCGTAGATGAGTTTTATATGTAAGGAATTTAATTTTTCTCTCGGAGTTGAACGGATATGTTACTAAGTAGTTGCACAATCAGGCAACCAAATTTAATCCATCTATGAAATGTTACTTGCCCAATGTCAATATTTACTTGCCCCAGGCGATTCGGTGGATTCACAATACAGTGCGCCACCTATCGGTTGCAGCGGACAGGCCGAAATCCGCAATGCCTCATGGGAAATGGTCGACATCGAAATATAAGAACGTATACAGCTCAGTGGTGCTAGACTGTAATATAATAATAATAATAGACATTTATACAGGGTGGCCCAGAAAGGATGCAACACCTACGATCGTTAATTTCATCAACACCATCGACCAAATGTCATTGTTTTGCGTTTGATTGGGTAGAACATTCTTTTTCCAACAAAATGATACCATGAGCATTGATTTTGGGCAAGGCGTTTGGATCCTAGGGCCATATTTCTGAGGTAATGTCGTTTCCTAAATTTGCTACTTTTTCGTCTCCAGCGATCCTCGGAACACTGAGACATTCTCGCCCCACGGCCTGCCATAGAATTAGCTGTACAGAAGAACCGCATGACTGCTCTCCCTTTGTAAGGAAGACAATGTGAGCCATTCTTATGTGTACAGCTAATTCTACGGCAGGCCGTGGGGCGAGAATGTCTCCGTGTTCTGAGGATCGCTGGAGACGAAAAAGTAGCAAATTTAGGAAACGACATTGCCTCAGAAAAATGGCCCTAGGATCCAAACGCCTTACCCAAAATCAATGCTCATGGTATCATTTTGTTGGAAAAAGAATGTTCTACCCAATCAAATAAAAAACAATGACATTTGGTTGATGGTGTTGATAAAATTAACGATCGTAGGTGTTGCATCCTTTCTGGGCCACCCTGTATAGCGCAAATTGCAAAGAGCCTCTAAGCGCTTAAATAATTATTTAATTATTATTACCCATGGTCACCAGGTACATTTCAAACCCACACAATTGTGGATAAATTGTCTTGCTGAAGGACAAAGGCAGTGGGCAGGGTTCGAACTCTGGATCTCATGATCGGAAAGCGCTCGCTCTACCAATCTTGCCACAACCACATCCATATGTACTGTGATGTCGACCCTGAAGTTGGAAATTGGCCTGTCTGCTGCAACCGATAGGTGGCGCACTGTATTGTGAATCCACCGAATTGGGCAAGTGCTAGGGTCAAGCCCTGGTTTAACGGAAGGCTAAGTGTAAACCTGCTATTTTTCAATGTAATTTTTGTTTGAACCTTTATAGCTATTCCATGCTCCGTCGACCCATGCAATGGTAACGGAATCTGTAACAACGATAACGGCCTGGAAGTATGCAATTGCAATGCAGGCTGGCTGGGCACATTCTGCAACATTGGTGAGTTGATCATGTGACCATTCTCTTATCTTTTGTTCATATATTTCACTTCATTCCTTTGTCCTTTCCTTTTAACTACAATAGCGTTACATTTGAATGACATTTGTATTCGAGTGCAATTTCTGTTGGTTCTCTAGATTACAATGAAACAGAACACCAGGTTGGTACAGAACATAGAGTGATATGTCATTGTGACTGGATGACATTTAATCAAATATATATATATATTTATTATTTAAGATACTATTTTTGTAATAGAAATAGTTATAATCATAATGACAACAATATAAGTAATACAAAAGTACTATTATTAATACTAATTTCACGACTAGATTCTAGTTATGACTATACAAATTGAATTATTATTGCTATTAATATCTGTAATATTTATGATAGTGAATGCCAGTAATATATTATATTGTGCCTTATCACTTATCTGCTAACCTCTGCTGACAAGACATTTCATAATTTCTAACGATTATGTTCTGTCTTTGTACCACATATAGGCCATGTATAATCTAACAGTTAAACCTGTCTCATTGGCCACCTGTCTATAACAGTCGACCTGCCTATAGTGGGCCACCAAAGTGATCCCCTGCAGAGAAAGCATTGTTATGGAACCTGTCAACTCTCTACATGCAGTGCCATTTTTCTCGTCTCCCTTATGTGGTCTCTACACATAGGTTTCACTGTAATTGTTATTATTTTGTGTTTTGTGTCCATGGCCCGCTGCAGAAAGAGATACAATCGATTGTATAAAGTTACAATCAATTTGTAAGTCAGAAAATGTGCACGTTTGCAGGTTTAAAACACATGATCTGACTTGCAATTATTAGTCACTTACAATTGATTTTTTGCAACGGGGCCCAGGTGTGTTTATGTCTATGGTCTACATGATATGTTCGTCAGTTTGCCTCAGCTGAAGAAGGTTCTGCTAGACTATATAGGATGGAAAGCTCAGGCTCTGTACTGACTCTTTATCTCGTTTGTTTTATAAATCAGACGACCCGTGCCTCCCGGAGCCTTGTATGAATGGCGTTACATGTAGTACTCTATCATCTGGCTCTACTTTCATCCCCTACTGCCAGTGCCCGACTCTTGTTTCTGGAACATTTTGCGAAATACGTAAGTTCTTTGGACTTTAGCAGAGCCATATCTTATATTTTTATATTTATTATAAGTTGAGAGTTAGTTCGAATTAATAAGTATATTTAATATGCAATATTTAATGTATATCAATATATAAATTTTAAAATTTGATATAAATTCTTCAAATATACATAATATGTTTAAATGATTTACACTGATTGTGCATGTTTTGTATGAATCAGAGCCATCATCTTGTGGCTTTAGATACAGTACTTGCTGTTCAAGATCAGTTCTCTCTGTATTCTTCTTTCTCTTTCAGTACATCCTTGTCATCCAAGCCAGGCAGCCCAAACCTGTAGCAATCGGGGTACATGCAACCCTGGGGTAGGCCAATCGTACACCTGTACCTGCAACAGTGGATTTATAGGAGATCAGTGCCAGTTTGGTAAGATTAATTACTTACTTAGACTTAGAAGCTCCCGCGTCGTCCGACGCATGAGGCGGTCATCACTCACGTGTCTTGATGTCATTCCATTTTTTAAAAATTAAGATTAATTAACCCTTTATAAATAATTACCTGTTCCCTACCAGATTATGCAATCCCCATAGAATTCGTACAGAGGTAATTGGGATAACCTAGCTGTTCCCTACTAGATTTTGCAATCCCCATATAGAGTGAGTACAGGACCCCACCATGTTCCTGTAGGCAATGGTTAAATATGCCAGAGCATGATAAAAAGTTAAAAGGATTAAGTGTTAAAAGCTAAAGGGTACCACCACCCAAAAATAATATTCTTTAGTAGTCCATTCCATCAACAAGTTCAGAAAAATATGTTTCCAGAAAGAAAAAAAAAATTGGAAAATGCATCACCATTCTAAATCATGCGTTCATGGGTCTGCATGTACGAAGACTACCTTTGTCCAGAGCGAACGAATCGTCCGGGATTCTGTTGTCTCCAAACGTACGCGTGAATAGAATTGGCGCACTCGCAAATGTTTGGCGCGTACGGAACCATGAAATAATAATGGTTCCGTAAGTGGTGGTATAATTGCATTGTTTGTGAATTACACAATCCTTTGCAAAATGTTGGGTATCTATTTGATATCACAAAATGGTACCCAAAACATGTAATTATGTGTTGTTCTTTGCCTGGTAGTCCCCAGCTGCAATATTCATCATGTGAAAAGAGTAAATGTTAGATACTGTGGATTGCTTTAATAATGATCTTGGTAAAACATGCGTTCTCTAATGACCAAAGGCTGAGGTCGGGACAGTCCTGAACAGGTTTTAAATCCAACAAAGGCAGTCATTTAGAAAGGACTTATACATACGTATAAATAAGAATGATTCCTCTCCAATACTTTTGAAATTTGGTGATTTGTCCTCATCAGTGGAATGCGAGGTTGTAATTTTTCACTTATGACAAATATTTAGGTTGAATCATGCAAATATAACTTGATATTTCAACAGTAACTTATGAATGCAGTACAACATTTTTGTATCTTTAAGAAGTTTGACCAGCTGTACTCTTTATTAGCTTTGACGCATGACGTATCCAAATTCAGATACTATGAACGATCCAAATATTGGAATTCAAATACAGTACTTTTGACTACCATCGCATAGCGTCCCAGAAAGCTTTCAACTTTAATCTTAAAAATCTCCATAATTAGGGAAACATTTAAAAAACATAACCCATGTACAGTATGGCAACTAAAATGTAATAATTTTAGCTGTTTTTTCCGGGTTCGAAAAATCACGTTTTATTTTTCTTCATGATTGTATATCCATAGTTGATCCCTGTGCATCCAACCCTTGTCAGAACTCTGGAATCTGCTTCATGTCTACAACAACATCAGTGTCCTTTGTCTGTTCGTGTCAGGGCAGTTGGGGTGGAGATTTCTGTACTCAGCGTAAGTTTTGTAATTATTTATTCAATTCTCTTTATTTATTTCATTGTCTTCTTCTTCTTCTTCTTCTACTTCACCGGCCATCTGATTAACTAATCCGAACAAACTTTAATTTATTTTCCCATACATGTTTCTTGCTTAGCTCTTGGCTGTAATACTGTGACCTGCCCAACCAACCAAAACACTTGGAAATTTGACACTCAACAGCCTTTAGTTTATTTTCTCATGCATGTTTCTTTCTTAGCTCTTGGCTGTAATACTGTGACCTGCCCAACCAACCAAAACACTTGGAAATTTGACACTCAACAGCCTTTAGTTTATTTTCTCCTGCATGTTTTTTTCTTAGCTCTTGGCTGTAATACTGTGACCTGCCCAACCAACCAAAACACTTGGAAATTTGACACTCAACAGCCTTTAGTTTATTTTCTCATGCATGTTTCTTTCTTATTAACTCTGGGCTGTAATACTGTAATTCGGGTTTCGGGATTCAAACAACCTTTAATTTACTTTCCCCATGCATGTTTCTTTCTTAGCTCTTGGCTGCAATACTGTGACCTGCCTGAATGGAGGGATCTGTACGACCAACCCAGCCACTGGAGGATTTGCCTCATGCAACTGCCCGGTGGGGTACCAGGGCACGCTCTGTAACACAGGTAAGTTACCTCTTCCAGTGACAATATTCACATTTGCTGACATGCTTTCTACATTTCCTGTTCTCGATCCAGGGGAGTGATGCGTAAAGAGTTACGATCAATCCAAAAGTTGCAATTAAAGTCGTAAGTTACAAAATGCGCCTAAATGCGCATCTCTGATCGGCTCAAGGGCGCATATTGTTTGACTCGCAATTAGTCACAACTTTGCGATTGGTCACAACTCTTTATGCAACACCCCCAGGGTATGTAAAGTGGATACCTGCAATAGGGACATGCAATTGTGCTTATGTGTTATGCGCTATATAAAAGTGTTTCACTATTATTATTATTATTACCTGGCAGGAATTTATTCCTTGAAATGCTTGATGCGCCTTATCAGGGCAGCTCAAATAAAGTCTGGTCAATAATGATACATTGTACACAGAAGAGAAATAATTAATTCTTACAATTATTGAACGATGTTTAAACTTCAAGTTTTAACCAAATCGATGCATATTCAACCCAGTTTGTAAAGAATACTTAGCTAGCGCATAAATTATAGCAGAGATGCCAACACATATTATTACGTCATAATTAGATACGCGCAAATCCAAAACACGCGTATGATGTTGCGTACTCATGCGCTGTTAGCGCGCTTTCATACTCGGATTAGCTGCGTTCACACGTTCACCGTGTGGACACAGCTATTGACCGGCAAATTTCAAATTACACACAAACCCCATTGACTTTTCTGAGCGGGCAATAAGATTTTGTCCATTGGTTACTGTGTGATCTTATTGACCGGCAATTACACACAAAATCCCATTGACTTTTCTGAGCGGGCAATAAGATTTTGTCCATTGGTTTACTGTGTGATCTTATTGACCGGCAAATTACACACAAAATCCCATTGACTTTTCTGAGCGGGCAATAAGATTTTTTTTCATCCGTAGTTTTGTTGGCTTATTCAACTTCGAAGGCAATATCGTTTTAAAATTGCCCTGCTCAGATGTTTGCTATGGTTAATAGTGTGAAATAATAGCTGTGCTCTGGAAAATATGCTTGCTGATATTGATATTTTGTAATCTAGCTTTATCAAACAAGACATTTACAGCTTATTTAAAATTATGAATAAGAATTAACCCTTCATTTGTTTATTTGCAACCCTTTAGCTCTACCATGCACGAGCAACCCCTGCCAGAGAGGCGGAGTCTGTGAGAACAATCTCAATACATTCACCTTCACCTGCACGTGTCCTGCACCTTACATCGGAAACCAGTGTCAATTCGGTAGGCCTATATGGGGAAATGTTACCGACGGTTGAGAAAGAGAATGGTGTTATTAAAGGGGAATTCCACCCCAGAAATGTGATGTTTGCTATAAAATGAAGTGAATATGAAGAATCATGATCGAAAATCTGAGCCAATACGGTAGATCAATAAAAAAGTTATGACAGGATGAACTTTGCTCCGATTTTTAATATCGTTCGTAATTGCTATCGATCGTGACGTCACTTGCGAGCTGCAGCCATTTTGACTTCTACATGGAAATTTTACAAAATTTTAATTTTCTTCATAACAAAGCAAATTTATGAGCTTACAAATTCCAAAGAGGTTGGCCCATCGATATTCTTCTATGAATTCGTGAAAACAAGCAGAGAAAAATAAATTTTTAGCAACGAAAATGAGAAATAAGTGTATTTTCATGTACTAAAGCCATGGCGAGTTGCTCGTCAATGATGTTGCATATGGCGGCAATTTTGAAACGATCGCTCATTACTACATGATGTTCAAATAGGTATAACTCCCGTGTTTCTTGTCCGATTTTGATCAAATTTTCACCAATTATGCCTCTTATTCTGCTTATTCAAATAACGAATGGTTTTATCAGGCCCGGAATACCCCTTTAAGACACAAAGATAATCACGTTTAGATGTTGAAAGCAACGTAGAAACCAATTGTAGCTCCATTTTTATATCTGATTAATATTCCTAAACTTATGCATAATTCCTATAGCTAATAAAAAAAAGAATACCAGTGGAGTCTTATATTGCACACTTGTATGTTACAATGTGACACACCTAGCACTATTATTATTCATAGTCATCATTCAGATACAGTTCAAACCCACACAATGCTGTAGTGTAAAACATGCATCTGTGATAATGTAAGTACAGTGTATTTTGTTTAAATTTCTTGTTTTGGTTAATTTGTGCAGATCAACCTTGTTTTGGAACAAACAATCAATGCCTCAACGGTGCAACTTGCATGTACAGCGGGGGTTCCAATACCCCACCTATCTCTAGCTGTACCTGTCTCTCCAGTTACTATGGGAACCTATGCCAAACAGGTGAGTGTTATCGTACAGAGTCTTGTTATAATATATGGATCGGTTTGTGTGTTTAACCCCTTTCGAGACGATTCGCTTGCTGTACGTATGACATGCAATCTTAAAATGATCCGTTAATTTGGTCAAATTTAATTAAAATCACTGGGAGCATTTCACGCTTCTCTTGTACCTTGTTGTTTGGCTTATTGTAAAAGAAGAACAAAAAAATGGGTTTCGATTTTTTAAATGTCTCCCTTATAGGAGATATTTAAGATTTAATTTGACATTATTCAGGAACGCTTTGCGACATGGGTGTCGATCTGTTATTGATACCTTTTGTTCAGAGGGGATGATCTTTTCATTCATCCCCCGCTCCTCAGCAATAGGTATTATTTAACGATCATAGTCAAGCAATTATAGTCAAATTAACTGTTTTTTGACACAGCATCCAAATTTGGATACTTTGTGCAAACAATCAGGTTAAGATATTACATCAGTTTTCATTTTTGTTGTTGCTAGGTAAACATTGTTTTTTTCTACAAAAATATTACAAATCATGCCAAAGAATCTTGCAATCATATTGATATATGACTGAAGTCTCAAATATCACTTTTTGGAAAGATCTTACAAAGTTAATGGATCACTTTAATAGACCCCAGATGAAGTATTTTGATACAAAAATCAAATAATATAAAATATTAAACATGTATTCATCATCATAAATGTTTATTTGAACAAAGTCAAGTTCTGAAATTATAACACCCTTTATATCAATTGAAAATAAAGATGTATTATTTCAGATTCTGGAACTACATGTATCTATCAACACCTAAGATTTCTTAACGACCTAAACATTAATTGGGTCACCACTTGCAGTTATGGTGGACTCAGACTAAACCACAACATAACAAAGAAATTTGTTTTTGTTTTTTTATGTGAAACAAGATTATACAAGTTTGCTTATTAGTGAGTCAAAAATATGTATTCCCGCTAAGGTTAGACCGAAACATAAATGGCGGTATTGTTCTTCTCTGCTGGGGATGACTTTTGGTGGTCACTATAGGCAGATTGGCCGCTGTAGACGGGTGGCTGCTAAGACAGGTTTGACTGTATATATATTAACAACATTGCTCTTATTTTCTCTTCCTGCCTATTTTTACAATTTTAAATGTGTAGCTTATCCTTGCACCAACAACCCATGCCTAAATCAGGGAACGTGTACCAACAACCTGGCTACAAGTCCCTTCAGCTACTTCTGCACGTGTGTATCCCCCTACATCGGAAGCACTTGTCAAGTTGGTAAGTTTTATAATGTCCAAGCAGTGGCATAGCTAGGATTTTTTCAGTGGGGGTGGGGGGGGGTGGGCCTTGGATTTCCATGAGGGTGCACAGGCTTTCGCCTAACAAGCAAATCAAATAGGAGGTCCTCACCCCTTTAAATGGCAAAAATCGTAATTATACCTCATAGGTTATATAATTTGGCCTAAAAATCGTAGTTTGTCCGTGAGCATTGCATGTTCTTGGTCTAAATTGATAATATTAGCCTTTAAAATTATGATTTTTGGGTGATTTCTGTTGTCCAATTTGTTCCTGGAAATATGAATAGTTCATATGAGGGGCACCTTAGGGGTGGGGGCAAAGAAAATTTGTGTCCCTGTCAGACCGACTGGTAAAATCTTGCCGTAAGAGCTACGTAGCGCCATTTTTCATCAAATACAAAGAAATATGGCTATACCGGCCCATCACTGGCCATTACTTTTCTATTCTATGGCAATTACGGCACCTACTGGTTCTATGTGGGACTTAACGGAATTAAGACAGAGTTGAAATGTCAAATATTTAAAGAAATGCCCTGTGAAATCAGCCCTGTGAACTGACGGGGATTTCGTTGTGGTTAGGGGAGTAGCCAAGAGTCTGATTTGGTTTTATGAGGCCCACATATAACAGGGTGCTTACAAGAGCACCGTAAAATAGTCATTTAAAAATTTTCTTTATTGGGCCCTTATTACGTCAATTGTTGGGGTTGTTACGGGGGTTGTGACTGCGACATAATAGCCATTGCAAAAGCTAGACAATTAGACGTTGCTCATAAAAATGAGCTGTTTATACACATTTCCATGTACCCCAACCTCAGATAGCTTGCCAGTATGAGGCAGACCCTCTAACCGTTATGCCACCTTAGTTGAAATGGCAGCCAAAAGTTTAAGAGGTACAAATTTGTATTGTAATCAACGGTTTAAAATGATTCTCTGAATGAAGGAATAACTACATATATGGACTTTCATGCCATTATTATCATTATGATGATGATGATTATTATGGTTAGTATCATGCAATTATTTCTATTTATTATTAACATTTCCTTTTCAGTCAATCCTTGCAATACCAATCAGTGTTTGAACGGTGGAGTATGTACCGGTTCTGTGGTCAACGGAAGCCCTCAGTACTCCTGCGCGTGTACGGGCTCGTGGACTGGAGTGCGATGTGAAAATAGTAAGATTTTTCTCGGATACTAATTCCTTATGTTCATCAAACAAATTCAGATTTATCTACCTGTTGTGGTTAATAAATACACATTTACAATTCTATTCAATTCAATGAAAAAAGGAGCTTCTATGATAAACTGCCATTGCGATTATTAATATAAAGGGGGAGGGGCAAATACAGTATATGGAGAGAAAACATGGAATGAGATGGGTTAAAACTTGTATAGATGTGCTAGTGTATTATCACTTTTACAGCACACTCCTGAAATGTGATTGCTTGAGTTAATTTAAACTAGTCAATGTCAATTTTGTTAACTAAATTGGAATGCAATCCATCACTCGTTTTCACACTCTAAATGAACGGACTTCTTAAAAATCATGTGCTTGATTCAATGCAAAATGGTGTTGATATACTGTATAACACAAATGGTGCATTGCTAATGTTTGAATAAACTGCTGCAATTCAAGAAGTGCATGACCTGGTTGACTAAATAATGATAATGTTCTGATTGTTATATAGTGCCTGATATGATTGAAAATCATGTCAAAGTGGTTCACATTGAGAACGTTTGATTAAAACATATTACAAAACCCAACAATTGTTCTTGTTATACTCTATTAACCAGGCGATTGTTCAGCCAGCACGTGTGAGAATGGAGGAAACTGTCTGAGTAACCCTGATGGAACGTTCATGAGATGTAATTGCCTGAGTTCATATGTCGGAGATCGATGCCAGACACGTAAGTGAAGTTCTTTTGCAGTCACCTTCTTGGTGAACTTGATTATAGTTACACCTTTCAAGAGTTCAAGAAGGTGGTGATCGACATCCACATTTCAGTTTTTAGAATAAGAACAAAACTAGTTCATTATTAAAAAGAAAGTGCCTCATTTACCAAGTGTCAAAGTCAATGTGCAGTAAAAAGACAAAAAATAACATAACAGGTGAACAGTGTTCTGTTTCTATGAAACTATCGCACATCATTTATAAGAATCTTAAAAACAATGATATTGCTATTATGATTGAAGTCTGGCACATTTCTTTCAGAAAAAAACAAAATATAGTTAATGGATCACTTTAACGGTCTTGCCGTACTTTAAATGCGAAAAATAAAATTTTTGGAGAAGCAAAATGTATGTAATTGATGGACAACTTTCACGGTCTTGCCTTTCTTTGTTCACTGTGCAGAGCGTGCATGCCTGTCTAGCCCCTGCCAGAATGGAGCCACTTGTGATGATACAGCCTTTGGAGGATTCGCATTCACTTGCACCTGTCCAAATGGCTACCTCGGATCATCCTGTGAATTTGGTAAGTAACCATAGTTTCTAGCTGTTTAGATGGATGGATGTATGGATGGATGGATGGATGGATGGATGGATGGATGGATGGATGGATGGATGGATGGATGGATGGATGGATGGATGGATGGATGGATGGATGGATGGATGGATGGATGGATGGATGGATGGATGGATGGATGGATGGATGGATGGATGGATGGATGGATGGATGGATGGATGGATGGATGGATGGATGGATGGATGGATGGATGGATGGATGGATGGATGGATGGATGGATTGATTGATTGATTGATTGATTGATTGATTGATTGATTGATTGATTGATTGATTGATTGATTGATTGATTGATTGATTGATTGAAAGATAGATAGGTAGGTAGAAAGGTAGATAGATAGATAGATATTTTATTTGGTCTTTGAGCATACAAGATGTGACAAAGAAATGCATCTTCCATTAATTGTGTATTGTTTTTCATTAGGCAATGCTCAAAAATAGCTCAGGCATGCTGGCCTTGGGCCACTCCAAATTAGATTTTGGCCAACAACATTTTATCAAAGCTAAATTTTACTCCTCTAAATTGGCAACCAAATATAACATATTTTGTTGTTCTTTGTTTTGTTTCGGGTTCAGGCTGTCCATCCATGCTTACATCCATCGATTTGAACTATCTAAAGAACCATTTTACTATTATACCATTATTTCTATGGCTTTGTGGGTCATTAGGTACAATTGGTCACAGGGCTCATAACACATACAACATAGCTAGTATATTATATAAATTGACATCTGTCACAGCTTATGATTTATTGAAATGTTGGAGTCATGAGGTCAAAGGTCACAGAGCTATATACAGTATGAAAAAACAGCTCTTACTTGCGATCTGTCTAAAGAACATAATTAGCTAGAATATGATGTCATGAACTTGCTATACACTTTATATACCTGAAATATAATTCATAAAATGTATTTCCAAATATGGTGGTATACTGGTATATTCCTAGTTGGTTAACAGAAATATGAATAAACACAAATGATTTTTTTCTTAATTGCTGGGGTCCGTAATAATCAGAATTCCTCTATAATTTTCATGCAGCTGACCCGTGCTTCGGAACATCTCCATGCATGAACAGCGGCGTCTGTGCGACAATAGACAATGGAGCTGTGCCACCTTCATACATCTGTACATGTGGCCAGGCATTCTACGGACTGAACTGTGAAAGTAGTAAGTGACTGTGACAATTGTCATAAAATATCAAGTAGAGTGTTCATTAAATGGGTGTTTAAAACTGAAGACAAAGCAATATAAACAAGTAATGGCAGTTGATTCCTTGAAGGAAAGATGTTCTTGATGCTTGATGATTAAACAAAGAATTGAAGACATGCATACTTCATCCAGCATCGCTTGACAAGGAACGAAAGAGACACAGTGGTTTTCCTGATCAGGAGTAATTTGTGTATGGGTTTGCATGAATGTGATGTGATGTGTGTGTGTGTGTGTGTATGTGTGTGTGTTTGTACCAAAATATTCCTTATGATTCAGCAATAATTAGCTATTTTTCTTCTTTTTTTTTGCAAACATGACTTTATTTGAATACAAAAGTTTTGTAGTGATAATGGGCCATTATTTCCCATATAATAAAATAGTACCCATAGTATTTTGCAATGAAAGTATACCATTAGAATTGTCTTTGAAAATTCAATAAAATACTCCTTTTTTCCCCCCTTTTATATACATAAATGTTTGATAGTTTCACGTTCGCTGCTTCTCAATACAAAATCTGTTATTATATTTGTACAATGTATTTGTGAACTATTCCTAATATTCTTAAAAGTATTATTTTGTTCACCCTGCCAATGGCAGAAGGCAGATTAATTTCAACATCTGCCATGGACCTGGGTTTGAATTCCATCTTTTAATTGTTACATTCATGCAGATTTATTTGAATAAATATATACAGATGATTCATATATTTACGAAGGATCTTGTTACCCTCACAGCAAGGAGCTGCTTCGTCTCACCTTGCTTAAATGGGGGAGCATGCAACCAGCTTACCAACACAATGCACACCTGTACCTGTGCAGCCCAATTCACTGGGGACCGGTGTCAGTTCAGTGAGTAGAAAAACAAATAGTCAAACTTGTCTATGTTGACCACCGGCTCTGTAGACAGGTGGTCTTTATAGACAGGTTCCATATTACACATTGCTTCAATGGGGGAACATGCACCCAGCTTACCAACACAATGCACACCTGTACCTGTGCAGCCCAATTCACTGGGAACCGGTGTCAGTTCAGTGAGTAGAAAAACAAACACTACAGCCAACTTGTCTATAATGACCACCTACAGAAAACAAGAATAGTGGCCTCTTTAGACAGGTTCCATAACACATTGCCATAATGAGTTATTTGTTACAAGTGAAATGTAATTGGAAATAATTGCAACACTTCAGCACTAAACAAAAAAGAATGTTATTTCGATTCATTTTATGAATAAAAAGACTGATGAAAAACTAAAAATCTGCTCTACAAAAAACACAAAAGTAAAAAAAAAAAAACACCATTGTTTTTTTCCTTCTTCCTCTGATGAAGATTCTGCTAGGTTTGAAATCTCAGGCCCTCTATTGACTATTATTATTAATTTCAGATAACCCTTGCATGACGACTCCCTGCCGGAACAGTGGAATTTGCCAGCTCAGCCCAGATGGGTCAAGCCGTACGTGCAACTGTATCAACTCATGGGAAGGGGCCGATTGTTCTATTGGTGAGTATGAAATCTGTTGTGATATCTACTATCGATCACTACATTTCGTATCATTTAAATTCTGGCTAGTTTCTTCTAAGTTTTAATTTTACTTTTAAAAAAGTTGCATTAATTGTTCACTTTGCCTGATCTTTCACATTTCCCCCAAGTTATATCTTATATACATTTGGTTTACGTGTCTGGTTGATATAGGCTATGGCAAGCACGATCATTGAACATGGTTTGTTTGAGGTACCTCCACCATTAGAACTTTGTAGCTCAGTGGTTATAGCGAACACTTGCTGGTCTAGCAATCTCAAGGTCTTGGGTTCAATTCCAGGAGTAGCTCAATTCTCTTGCCCTTTTTTTCTCATGTATTTCATATATATATAATCTGGTCAGTTTCGATCCCCCTTAAGGTGGATTTAATAAATAACTTGACACTTCTGTTACTCAGTGATAGCCTTGTAAAGTTGTTGCTGGCCAGGGGATTCAGTAGCAAGTGAAGTACACATTTAAATCACAAAATAATCATGATGTTAATAGGGCTTGTTGAACTTGTAAAAAGAGCATTTGATCCTACTTACATGGAGAGTAAACCTGTACAGTTAGTAAGTCAGTTTCTCAACTAATATGTGGTAAAATAAATCTTCATCTACATTCTAAGTATCCCAGTCATTATATAAGATAATTAGCCTAGCTGGGATACCAAATTCATATTTATTATAGTTCAAGCTATTGAAAGTTGTTCAAAATTGTACATATAGTAACACTGCATGGCATAACAAAGTCTGACTAGTTGGGGGCACACTTAATATGTATTTCCATATTTTTTTAATAGAATTGTGTCCCTAATTGTTTTGTTTTTTGGTGGGGGTCAAATATATGGGGGGGGGGCATGTTCCCCCTGTAACTACTGTATATGACACTGCATTGTCAGGCTTTTGTGATACATATGTTACAGATTGTTTGTTTGTTTGTTTCGTACAACATATATGCACATTCTATAAATTCAAGTCTAAAGGATGCTCATCTCTTTATTTTCAGCTTCGGGCTGCAACCCATCCCCATGTAACAATGGCGGTGCGTGTGTATCGTCAGCACAGCTAGGTAGCTTTGAGAGCTGTACCTGCCCAACAGGCTACACTGGAATCTATTGCAGCGAGGGTAAGTTGCCTTAAAGGGTACCACCACCCCAAAATAATAATCTTTTTATAGAAAGGTAACATCTTTAGTATTCCATTCCTTCAATAAGTTCACAAAAATATGTTTTCAGAAAAAATATATAATTGGAAAACGCATCACCATTCTCAGCCATGCGGTCATGCGGTCTGAATGCGCAGACTATTATGCGAGCAGAGCCAGCGGCGCTCTATGCAGAGCGAACGAATCATCCGGGATTCTACAGACGTACGCGTGAATTGCATTGGCGCACTCGCAAATGCCTGGCCCGTGTGGAACCACGAGATAGCCGTGGTTCCGTAAGTGGTGGAAATTAATTGCTTTGTTTATGAATTACACAACCCTTTGCAAAATATTGGGTATCTATTTGATATCACAAAACGGTACCAAAACATATAATAATGTGTTGTCCTTTGCCTGGTGGTCCCCTTTAAAGCCAAATAACAGTATTTTCATAAAGATAACAACCGCACGCCATTAAACGAAATATGGTTTGGTGTTACAATATCATGCACAAAGTACACAACAATCATTTTGTGAAATTGGTTAAAGCGCAATTTTCTTTGCTCATTTTACAATCAATTTATTTCTAGACAATTCTCCTATGGTCTATTTAACAAGGATTTTTCTTTTTTACAACACACCCACTTTGCCGCTCTTCATCAACTCTGTCATCTTGCCTTTTCTAATAACCCCCTTTTATGATATCTATAGGCTCCTTATTACTGACTCTCATTTTTTATCAAACTGATGCTTTTTTTTTTAGAAGATGAGCAGTTATCGGCAGAATTTTTTTCCACCCTCTTGTCAAATACACAGAATTTGCATGCAGAATTAACCAGTGCCAGAATGGAGGTTCATGTATTGATGGAGGCTCCACCATTAGCTTCACTTGTAACTGTCTATCTGGATATGTTGGCAATAGATGTCAATACGGTAAGAATAACCTATTATCCCCTTGACTATGGGAACTGGGTGGGTTGTGTACAAAGTCTATGGAGATTTTAGAATCTCGAAGGGGACAGGTTAAAAATACAAGATTTGATTATCAAATGACACAATTAATTTATTTGCAATTATTTAATTAGTTTATTCTGGTCAGTTTCCTTTACCTTTGCAATTTATTCTCTTTATCTGAGTCCTTCCAATCATAAAATGTCTTGTCAGATTGGTGTGAATTTATAGTATCAGATTGACTTTGTTCATAAACATTTCCAAAGCATGCTATACATACAATAAATGAATCAAACATTTTACAACTAGTTAGCTGTCCAGAGTCGATCCTTCCCATAATGAAGTGACTTTAACCCTAAAATGCTGCTTTTTCCAATAACCCGAGTAACTACCACGTTAAAACTCCCTTTCTATTCATTGTAGAAAATGGTCATTACGTTTCACCCAAGTTAGAAAATAACCGCTTCTCAGGCCTGAGGAGAGGTTGAGAGATTCGTGCCTCTAGTACAATTTTATCACCGTTTACACCGTTCTTATCGGTTTACTGCGTGTAACCGGAGGAGATTATCTCTATAATACCACTAGGTCTCGGGGGGGGGGGCAGTTAACAGGGCATGGAATGTTGACGAAAGCTATTTAAATGGTTGAGTTGATTTCCACCGTGGTGGAGATCACGGCTAACTTAGTGAAACGTAATGGTTATTTAGATATATTCTATTTTTGGAGACTTGTAATATATCATTGGACTATTGAGGGTTACTGCTAAGAAAATTATAAATAACAATATAATAAATAAAATTCAAAACTAATTTTCCTTGCAATTTGTGTTTCCCTCCAGCGAATCCATGCAGCTCCAACCCGTGTCAGAATGGGGCAGTCTGTCAGGCCGGTGTCACGTCAGCGGGTGCTATGTACACCTGCACCTGTGTCAATAGTTGGAGTGGACCCACATGCGCAGTGGGTAAGTCCAACAATTTCATTTTCATTTAATTCATTCATCAAAAGATACAATACATGAACATCAAAATGATCAGCAATTTGTTTTCTCAAAAGAAATGCCTGAAAGAATTATTCAATTGTAAAATGCATCAGTTGAGAATGTGGGGCCAACTTAGATGAGCAGAAGCCTTATTTAGTGTTGACCCTGTTTCTCACTCAAGTGGAAATATATTTTATTGCCTGATGATTTTTCATTCAGGAGCCAATTTTCGTTATAAGTACGAAGCTGATGAAGATGTGGTACACAAAATTATTGTGTGGGTTTTGACTACTGACCGTATCAACAGGAATCCCCTTTTTAATCATTGTTGTTATAGTTGTTATTAATATTACTTTTATTACTATTATTTTTATTGCTATTGCTGGTAGTAGTAGCCGTAGTGCTATTATCATTTTATTGTTATCATTAGTACTATTATGATTGTTGTGTTTATCATTATTATCATCATCACCATCATAACCATCATCATCATCATTATCGATGTCATTGACATTATTTCTTTTATTGTATTATCTTTCCCATGATATCGCAGCCACGGGATGCATGAACAGTCCATGCCAGAACCAGGGAACGTGTGTAACCGATGTCAACACTGGGGCATTTAGTAGCTGCCAGTGTCTTCCCAATCATGTTGGTGCAAACTGCCAGTTCTGTAAGTAAAAATAACTTTTAAAAAAACATGATTTTCATCCTTCTCTTGGAGTTCGACGTGAGCCATTTTTCAATAAATTTTATTGTGTTTTCCTTCACTTTCAGGCCATGCCTTACTATTAGTTGATTTTTCATTATATGTTTTTTCTGTTTTTCTATAGTTTCTATCCACCTTTCTCTGACCTCATTTTTTGTGCCATGTTTATAGTGGCTTATTTGGGGGACATAAATGGGGAGTTGTGTTGGTATTAAAACATATTAAGCTATTTTAGCTATGAATTGGCAGTTACAGTCAATTCTTTTAGTCACTTATTACATTTTGTTGTCTATTTTCAATCTCCAATTGTCAGTTCCAAAACCTCTACGTTTAGTAAACTGCATAGTTACTTTACTACTCACTATTACTGTTTTTCATTGTATAAATACACCACACTTCAATAAACAATACCATGATGGTGGTATCATGGTATATTTGTGCAGGCATTCTTCTTTCAATGCAGGGGATGCTAGAATAGAGTGCTCAGATGGGATTAGGAAGAACGTGTGATGTGTTGTAATGATTATGTTGTTTAATGTTACTTATAATTATGTTATTTTATGACCAAGGTATAGGAGTGAACATCCCTGAAAGATGTTGAGAATCAAAGCTCTTTTTATTTATGTGTTGTATTTTATTTTTCACCTTTCAGCGAATACATGCTACAACAACCCTTCCCTCAATGGCGTCTCCTGTATCGAGAGTGTGAATCCCTAGAATTTGTTTTGAATCAAAACTGTTCTTATTCATTTGTTGCCTTTAATATTTAACCTTTCAGCTAATACATGCTACAACAATCCTTGCATGAATGGAGGCGCCTGTCTCCTGAGCTCTTCCGACTTCAACCCACCAACGTACACCTGTGACTGCATCAACTTCTGGATTGGACAGAACTGTCAAATCGGTAAGATCATTATGGTTATATACATTGAATAATTATAATATACTTTATTTTATGAAGCGTCTTATACGATTGATCATCATCTTAAAATGCTTTACAATTTCATTTCATTGCAGCACCAACCCGAATTACATAATTATGTAGTAATAACAAGCATGCCATTGCAAGAAGGGAGGACACAGACACGGTGTAGCTCTGCAATAAAGCATAATGTACTGAATATAATAAATAGAGCAGTTTTTAATAGATGGACCAGTTAAGAGCACAAAGAATCTGTTCTTCAAAAGTTGAAATCTTTATTCTTATTGTATGGAAAGTTTATACAAGCTTGTATGAAAAAATTACAAAGACTTTAACCATTTTTGCAGTGCTAATGCAATACTCAAATATAAATTTTGCAATTTTAGGGCGGACATAGCTAGAAAGATATAGATACTTTTATCAATGCCATTCATCTAATTTTATCTAGAAATCTAGATCCAATAATTGTCTGCCACATCAGAAAGGTCAAATCAGGTCACATCGCTGTAGATGACAGCCAACAACTTTGGAGTTAAATATTTGTATTATGATTAAAAGTTTACAAATGTTACTTCTACATTAAATTGATCATCCTTCCTCAATCAGCTGGGGGATGTTCACCCGCCCCGAAATGTGAGAATGGGGGAACGTGTTACTCGGATCCAACTACTGCTGCATTCATTAGCTGTGACTGCACCGAGGACTTCACTGGGTCCTACTGCAACATACGTGAGTATAAATGGGCATAGGGTCACAACATTTACATTTACAACAATTGTGAGTTAAATATGTGGCTATGTAGTGCCGATACTTTTTAATTCATATAATTGTTGCTACTATTTCCTTTTTGTACAGTTATTAAATTCTAATCATCATTACTTTTGTATTATTATTATTATTGTTAATTTCATAATTTGTATCATTATTGTTGTTGTTATTATTATCACTATTATAATACTGATAATAATCTTTTATTATTATTAGTAGTAGTAGTATTACTATCATTATAATTATTATTAGTATTATCATCATTATCAGAATGATCATGATCATCTTCGTCATCATTAATCATCATCCCCATTATTATTTTATCTTATTCATATAACAGCGAACCCATGCACAGAAAACATCTGCCTGAATGGAGGCTTGTGCATCGACGAAGGTCAGGGAGAATTCACATGTCAATGTCCTGCATTGTACACTGGGACTTTCTGCCAGATTGGTAAGTCCCATACGGCTTATAATTATACTTATCAAATTCTGTTATTGTTATTCTGCTGTCATTCTATTATATAGTTATACAGGGCCCATATTCATAAAACCCCACTAGCTTAGTTTCATGCTAAGTCCATATTTGATGACATGACTAAGTATTCACGACATCATCATGTAGTCACTTACTAGGGTTAAAGGGTACCACCAGCCCAAAATAATATTCTTATAACTGAAAGGTAACATCTTTAGAAGTCCATTCCATCTACAAGTTCAGATAAATATGTTTCCAGAAAAAATATATAATTGGAAAACGCATCACCATTCTAAAGCATGCGTTCATGTGTCTGGATGTACGAAGACTACCTTTGTGCAGAGCGAACGAACCATCCAGATTCTATTGTCTCCAAACGTACGCGTGAATAGAATTGGCGCACTCACAAATGTTTGGCACGTACGGAACCACAAAATAATAGTGGTTCCATAGGGGGTGGTTATTTATTGCATTGTTTATGAATTACACAACCCTGTGCAAAATGTTGGGTTATCTATTTGTTATCACAAAATGGTACCAAAACATATAATTATGTGTTGTTCTTTGCCTGGTGGTCCCCTTTAACTTTATAGAAGATACCAAGATTGTGTATTGCTCTGAAAACTGCATGATCTGAAATAGCATGGAACTAAGCTAGCAGGGTTTTATGAATATGGGCCCAGATTTTTGCCCTAAATGCTGTCAGTTTGGCATTTTACCTTTTGTCTCATATTCATGGGCTTTTAACTTTGTGAAATGTGTAACCTGCCACTCTGAGCTTTGAGTGTCCATGTCCACATTTACTGGCATGCCAAATGTGCCAATTAGCACAGATGTTTCATTGTGTAAACTAAAATCAATGGAGCTGTTCAACACTGCTGACCGTAATTCAAGTAGGTCGTATGCAAGTTGTCTTTTGCGTCATTCTTTAACAGACAAATATGATTCAAGTGATGTACATAAATGATTTTACCACCAATATCTGTATAATATTTAATTCAAGTCCGTTTGAGAAAATATAAAACAGATATTGGTGTTAAATCATTTATGTACATAACATGAATCTTATCTGTTTGTTAATGAATGGCGCAAATGGCACCAAATCAACCCCCGAACATTAGTGGAAGGGTTGAAAACCATTGTGTCAATTATTCATGTCCTTGTAGAACAAAAATATAATGAAATAAAAGTTAATCAATTAATTAAATATAAAACTGAATTTTGTTTGTGCTTTATTCAGCTGTGCCATGTGTGAATCGTCCCTGTATGCACAATGGCCAGTGTACGTTGGATAGCAATGGAGACGTTGTGTGCGACTGCCCTCTTCTCTACTACGGAGACAGGTGCCAATTCTGTAAGAACAAAATGCGCCATCTTCAAATCTACATTCACATTTATTCATTGTATTTATTGATTATTTTCCACACTTACACATTTTAAAGCAAATATCAAAACAAACAAACAATAAATAATATTATATAATATAATATATGTAGTAAATGATTGAGTTTGATTTATATTTTGTAACCTAGGATAGAAAACTGTAATATTTGAAATACATAACAAGTGGAATGATCAAATAAACAGTTGAAAATATAAATGCAGACACTATTGTGATTTCTCTGAGTATTTAGGTATCATAAGAATATTAATGAACGACGTCAAGGACACCATTTCTTAACAGCTTATGTGCATACATCAATGGCGGAAGCGGCGGCAGCAATAGTAGCAGTAGTTTCATACATTATTATAATTGATGCAATTGCCATTAACCATTATTATCATCCATTTCTCCATTTGTATACAGCTGATCCTTGTGCAGCCCATCCCTGCCTCAATGGAGGCCAGTGTACAACAATCAGCGACTCTTCCTATCAATGCAACTGCCAGAACACGGGGTACACAGGGACCAATTGCCAGAACCAAGGTTTGCATTATTCCCGGGGGTGTCACTGCGCATTGATCATGAATACGCATGATCGTTCACAATTTCGCCCGGGAAAGGGTCAATTTTCGCATTTGTTCACAGAATTAAAGAAAAATCACGGAAATGGAAAAAATGGTGTATATCTCGTGAAGGTTTGCGGAGATGATAAAAAAGAGTACAAATTTCATACAAATATTTGCAAAGGTGAAAATAGAGTACCTTTTCATGAATCATTTATCTGTGTACTTGAAGTCTATAAAAAAGGGGTATTTTGGTTTAATGGTATTCATGGTACTCATTTTTTAATGCCGATCCAATGAATATGAAGTGTCACCAACAGGGCATTTTTACTCATTTTGAACCCTTTAAGTGCTACAGCCAACTCGAGTCGTAATTGTATAACTAATGAGATGTATAACTTTGGATATTCTCCAGCTTACATTGCCAGAAATCTTGACTGTGTGTTTCCATTTCAAAATTTGACTTTATTACCTATGTCTGATGTATGCAATGGACTGTTGTAATACATGCAGGACTATATGGAATAAACCCTTTAATTTTTGTTTAGTGACCATCAATGAGTGTGCCGCAAATCCCTGCGGTAATGGAGCCTGCATTCCAGATGCCAATGGACAGTTTCAGAGGTGCGATTGCTTCAACGGATTCACTGGAACCTACTGCGACGTTTCTGGTAAGCTGGATGGAATCTTTACACCTCCTGTTCTAAAGTCTCGCATTATTTGATGACATACCGGTACCCATTGAATTTAACCTTTTCTCGTTACTATATTTTTAACCCCCTGCAGACATTATATACAGGACCCACCAGAATCCCGTAGTCAATGGGTTAAGCGAGGTATCAACTCTACTGAAATTTCATATGATGGAAAAGGGCCACCGGTTTTCTTGTGTTTGTGTACGACTCTTATGTGGTTGTACACCCATGAAATTTGAAAAAATAATTTAATTGTAACTTTTTAATCTTAAGTTTAATTTAATGTATTTTGTGAACATGTCATGATTAATCCACTTAATTTGAGTATATTTTCTACACACATTATAATGAATCCAGTTTAATTGAGTGTATTGTGTACAATCTTTATTCTGCCTTCATTCTTGATTTTATTCCTGTCATATTTTCTCCCAGCAAGTGGATGTGCCAACTTACCCTGTCTTAATGGTGGCACTTTTTTTCTTCTTCTTCTTATTAACCAGGTTAGCCTCTTCAGTGCTCTTTTGCTCTGTTCTCCCAGAGGGACCTGCATCAAATTTCTTTTTTATCTATAACTCCGCCATCGGATACACTTCCGCACTTTATTTTGCACTCTCTCCACTCCCTGGGGAGCATTCTAGCAGGTGCTACTTTATTGTGCACTCATGCTTTTTACACACTTTTTATCCTATTTTGTTTTGCAGCGAGTGCATGTGCCAACTTACCCTGTCTGAATGGTGGCACCTGTCTGGATACCCTTTCTGGAAGCTTTATCTGTTCCTGCATTGCCGGCTACACTGGAATATTGTGCCAGACAAGAGGTACTGAACATGTTCCCTGCGAGATATTTTTCAATCCCTATTTAGTTAATGCAGGACCCACCAGGTTCCCGTAGGCAATGGGTTACCCTGTTCCCTACTAGATTTTACAAACCCTAAGGAAGTGACACAGGACCCAGCGGGTTCCTGTAGTAGGCAATGGATTAATTTACAGTCTTCTTTTGTCAGCTTTCAATCTTGATATGAATTAAGATTAAATATGGATCGCAGCTTTCAGAAAAATTAAGTAAAATTTGTTTTGGCCCAAAATTCTTCACCATTTTTGTTGAAATTCATGTAGTATGGGGAAATATTTGAAAAATGTTAACGGTGGTATCTTTTATAGTCAGATCATAGTGAATACTTCTGGTACAGTCAGATAAAAAAAATAAAATTGTATCATCTTTTAAATGCACAATATCTATTTTTACACACTTCTGTAGGTTTACTAGATAAATATGTTGCATTTCACTAAATTTTAGAACATGTTTGCCGAATTTGTTCTTTTCAGAATCCACAACGCTTACGTGCCCAGGCGGCTATTGTTCCAATGGTGGTACCTGCTCAGTGATAGGGGCCAACAGAGTGTGCTCATGTTCTACAGGCTACTCAGGGGAACTCTGTCAAGGTGAGCATTGGTGCAAGGAGTGAGTGTAGCAATTCAGTGGCGTAGCGTGGTCGGACTGAATGGTGGGGGCACACTTTATGTATTTCTTTGTTTTTTCAGAAAACTTCCCATTACGTTTCCTATTTTTTTCTTCAAATTATTGGGAGGGAGGAGGGCACGTGCCCCCCCCCCCCCATCACCTTACCACTGTAGCAATTGGTGTAGTTACATGGGGTATGAGTCCAGTTAAAGTGATTCATTAAACTTTACAACAATTGAACAAGTTTTATCAAATAATATTTTCCTGAATATTTTGTTTTATTCAATAGCCTGTTCACCATTTTACCCTAGCCTGCCCCCTCGCAATAGAAGACCATACCCCTGCTTATTGTCCCTGAACTATTGAAAAAAAGTGGTTGTGATAAGCAATGTGAAAAGATTGACATATTTCTACAGTTGTACAGAAGCCTTTATTCGTGCATCCATGACTAAATTGCAACAAACGAAGGACATAACTCTTAAAATAATTCTGAAATTATCGCCAGCCGCATTCTATGTTATAAATGAACCAGATGCACACACACAGTCCTCTAAAACTGTCACATAAACAAACCAAAATTTAGTCAACTTAACACTGAATTGCCCCCAAATAAGTCTGGTATTGAATCATTGCAAACTAATTATAACGTATCGTCTTCTACTTTGCAGTTCAAGAGCAGATAGGAATCTGCACGCCAGGAATCTGTGAAAATGGAGGGACATGCTTCTACAGTATCGTGGAGGGCTATGTCTGCACATGTATGGAGGGCTTCACGGGCAAGAAATGTGAAAATGGTAGGTTACGGTCTTTAGACAATTGTTTAACCTGTTTGAAGTAGTTTGACTTTGCTATAATGTGCATTCTCTATCATATGATTGCTTTCACCTTCATGCCATTGTTAACTCTGTTGAAGATGATTTTATTTTGCTATAACATGCATTCTTCATCATACGATTGTTACGATTGTTAACCCCGTTCAAGACAGACGATTTGATTTTGCCTCTTTAGCATGACCCCAAGATTGCTATAAGTGTTTAACAAGCAATAATTCAGGGGGAAAATGCATTTTCAGAATTTTGTTAGTCAGAATTTCAGTTGTTACTACACAAATGTAAAGGGGTATGTATCTAATCCTATTTGAAGATGGATATCATGATACTATACCAACAAATCAATGATAGCTTTTTACATTATTCAGCTATCTTCTTGTGAAAAGGACATTTTCTTAAAAATCAGAAAATGCATGTTAAACTTTCGTTTTGGGGGTTGACTGTAGCAGTACCACTAAAACTCATCATTATTTTTTTTATCTCCCCAAAACAAATAGTTCATTCAAATTTAATTGAATTTGAATGGATACTTTAGCGATTTGAGTCTGAAAATCATAATGTCACATGGGCTTAAAGGTTATATATAATATCAAACATTGTTTGATCAGTTTGACACGTACACAATTAAAATGATAAAATGATAAAGTGGATAAATAGAAGTAGTTAGTTCAATGCCAGTGAAGTATACGTTATTCACATACAGGCATAAATGATTAATGTTCATGTATGAACAGGGATGATGTTATTTCAATTTGACAACAAAGGAGCACAATTTTGATGGGGAAATTTAATTTGGGGTGATTTAATCTACTTAAGTTTAAGAGAAAGATGAGTAAATATTTCACTTCCATTTTGAAAATGAGCACTTCCACTCCAGAAAATGCTTGACATTCATTACCGAATCCTTAATTAGTCAACTTAATAGGTTACCCCTAACCTACAAATTACATAATCTGAAGGCTTAGAATCCATAGATGCATTTACGACAAAATGAAAGAAAATTATCTACCTTACATGGACCCTTAGGTGTATATATATATAAGCTTACTAATTGTTCCCACATAATATTGATAACAAATGTATTTGTATCTTGTGCTTGTTTTTATTGTATACTACTGTGACTTCTTTTCTACTATTATTATAGCATATTATGGAAATATAGAAATATTATAGAAATATTTTGGAAAAAAATTTGTGATACTTATTAAAAATTAGAACATCTTTAATTAACAACTTTTTAGAAATAACAACCAGAAATAGTTTTGAAATGAATGAAAATGAAGAGCAAGAAAGACGGGCTTCCATTATTTTTCTTTTCACGTTCAGATACACGCAGCTGCACCCCCAACCCGTGTCGAAATGGCGTCTGCATTCCAAGTGGCTCCGGCTACTTCTGTTCCTGTACCAACGGCTACTCTGGAACAAACTGTGATGGTAATTAACTCTCCCTCTTCACCCTTCTCCTCTTCTTCCTCCCTTTCCTGCCTCTACCTTCCTTTCTCCAACATAATATTATAATCCTCTGGCTACATCATTCTGTTCTTGTAACAGCTACTACTCTGGAACAAACTGTGACGGTAATAACCCCCCCCCCCCCCCCCCCCCCCCCAGCCGCCTCTCCTCATCCTCCTCCTCCTCCTCCTCCAGTTTTCAACATTATTTTCCTTTGGTTTTTGCATACAATCTTAATTTCCTCGTCCATGAAATTACAGTGCAAACTTGATTGCCATTACTCAGTATTAAATGAAAAAATAAATTTTGATTTCCTTGTCCACACAATTGCAGTGGCAAACTCAAGGGTCTTGCAGACTTACCACTGCTCAGTATGTTTCTTAAATACACTTTTGTAATTTCCTCCTTTCCTCCTCCATGCATATGCAGTTTCTTACCCAAGGCGCCTGCCTGTCGACCACCTGCAAGAATGGAGGCACTTGTTTCAGGTCCTCTAACGGGATCACCTCGTGCGCCTGCCTCACTGGATATTCAGGAACGCAGTGTCAAACTCGTAAGTCTCATTTTCATTTGATTTAATTTAATTTATTCAACCGTATATAATACAGGAACGCATTGTCAAACTCGTAAGTTTAATTTTCATTTCATTTCATTTATTCAACCATATGAAGTCTCATTTTCATTCCATTTCATTTATTCAACCTTATAATAAAGGATAATCAATAGTACATAGTTCAAACGATACAATCATTTTGGAAGAAAAAAAGATGCACTTGTTTCCTCTCCTCTAATGGTATCACTTCCTGAGCCTGCCTCTCTGGTTATACAGGACTCGTTAAATTTGTTAAACTCATCAAACTCGTTAAATCTCTTCTTTTTTTTCTCATTTGATTTTGCCAACCATTGGCTGCGTAAATCCGTGAGTGATACCTACTGTTCAACCGAGCATGGTGGCTTAGCGGTTAAGAGTATCTGTCTCATGCCTGGGAGGTCCTGGGCTCTTACCCTGACCGAGTCATACCAAAGACTTTAAACATGGTACCTTCAGCCTTTTTGCCAGGCGCTCGTCATTTATAGAATGGAGAATGGAAAGTTAAACAACAGAGTTGCCAGAGGACTTGCCCCCTTATGTAGCTTTCGTTACATATATTAGACATGTGGCTTAGGGCTAATGAATCTGAGATAGGGGCTGCCTTATGTGCCAAATTGGCATGGAGGGAATTTAAATTTTATCTATTGTTCAGGAGGGTTGATCTATTCCTTCATCCCTAACCATCATTACCAGGTTTTACATAAAGATCTACGCTAGTGTATTCAACCATACCTGTATATTATTAAAGTGCCAAAATCGTAGGTCTTATTTCCATTTTTATTTCATTTTATTTCATTTCATTTATTAAACCATATGATAAAAGATGATAAAATACTCTTTTCCAAGTAGTGATGGCTACAGATGGGGGGATAGTTCTTTGCTTGTTCCACATGTTAAACTTTCCCTTCTTCATTCTATGAATCCTGAGCATCTGGCTAGAGGACAGTAGGTACTCTTTTTCTAAAAGTCTTCGGTACGACACAGCCAGCCGTCGATGGAACCTGGGACCTCCTGTGCACAAGACTGATGCTTTATCCCCTAAGCCACCATGCACACTGGTGATATATTCCTTGTCCTTCAGCAAGGCTTTTTAATCCACATAACTGCTCTCTACCCAAGATAATAAACTGGTACTTGGTCTGGCGGTAATCAGCCTGTAGCACCCAATACAGTATAGCAGCTCGGGCTAGTATGCTCCCCAGAGAGTTGAGATGGTGCACAAGGTGATTGTGCAGGTTTGGACAGTACCCAATGACCAAGGATAATAATAATAATAATAATAATGCTATAATGCTATAATGAGTTATATTAACGTAACTTTATTTTGTTCCATTTCCTCAGCTCCAATCGGTGCAGCTCACGCTACGCAAGTCATCTTCTCATCCCTGACGGTCATTTGTCTCATGCTCTTCTCCTTATTGGCTGTCTACATGTGATGAGTCAACAAGGGAGAGAAGTCTGGCTAAAAAAAAGAAAAATATCATGAAATATAATGCCAATCGTCTTTCTAAATCTTGCTGAAATACAGGAGTAACAAAACATCCATAGATTTCAAAGGAATGTATACAATGTAACATTTGTATCAGTCACAACAAATATATCATCATGAAATATAATGCCAATCGTCTTTCTAATTTTGCTGAAATACAGAAGTTACAAATCTTCCATAGATTTTACAGGCATGTATGACATGTGTCAATAGTCTTTCTAAATCTTGCTGAAATACAGGAGTAACAAATCATTCATAGAATTGTTTGAAATGTGTAATTAAACATTTGAATCAGTAATGCTACCATATAGAATATCTAACTTTGATTCAAATTTAACTCTCTGGATAGGAAAAGGTATTTTATCATAACGGTAACGTTTCTGTTCCTATGAAATTTTGTTTCGTCTGGTATATTATAATTGATTGTATTAAATTAAAATCATGTAGGTTTGACATATTGGTGTTTTTGATAGAATAAAAAGAGACCTATTATATGTTTTCTCATTCTTAGATCTGTTGCACTTTTGTTTGTATTGATTGTATATCATAAGATTATCACAAATATTATTTCAAATATTAAGGAGGAACTGTAAATTGATATATGCCACAATGGTCTAGAATTTGTTCTATTGATATTTCTTCGTCCGTCACGATGAGACCAAAAAAAAGGGAAAAAACTTTCTTTATGAATTATGTTGCAGTACATTGTGCTTATTTATCATTCATTGTAATCTAGACTTATTGCAGTAAGTGTTTTTCTTCTAGATGCTCCTTTTAAAACAAAATGTTTATCAATCCTTAATTTTCTCTTTATTGTATTTGGGTATATTCATATTTCTTTATTCTTACTCAAATTGTCCCCTGATGTTATTGTCATTGTTTGGGGCAAATTATTAGGAGGGGGGGGGGGGGGGGGGGCACATGCCCCCACCCCATAGCTATGCCACCAGCATCAGTAAAACATTACATGGTTGATTAAGCATAACTCATGTATTCATTATCATAAATACAGATTGGCCACCCATGATAAAATGATTTAATAAGTTATTGATCACATTTTGGAACAATTATACACAATGTAGTACATGAATTGACTCAACATTGACCTAGTTAAAAAAACAAGGGCCATACTATGGAAATTATTGAAAATTATTATTTATTATAATTGTTATCAATATCTGCTTTTTGTTTGCATGTTTATCACTTTTTATCAACAAAATTCAAAAATTATGTCCTTACTTTAATATGTTAGTTTAATATTAGTTCTTGCAAACAGAAATTCCCTCTAAGTCAGCTTTTCTCTTCTGCTTTTAGTAACTGTTATTAATGTAGGTTAGTAATTGTATTACATTTTCCAAGGCTAGAAGTTGTAAATAAAATTGTACGTACTCTAGAACTAGTGTATAGATGTTGAGCTAGAAATGTGTGATCGCATTTGGCATGTGAATGATTTTGATTGTTATTTTGAAGAACAGTTAATTAAAGTGTAATGTGTTCAATTGGGATCAGTTAGGAGTAAATATCACTTCAGAATTGATCACATTCAGAAAATATTTTGGGATAAACGTTTGGTTTGGTCGCAGGATTCGTCCAAGAAAATGTATATATTGATATTTATCTTATAATGCACGTATGAAATAATTCTAAATATTGTAACTGCCAGTACTATAACTCTGGTGATGTCTGGTGTATTCCTTTAACTGTTGGTTAGATGTTCTTTGAAGGTATTGGTTTCCATGGTGAGGAAGATACACAGTTGTTTGCGGTAGCACCATTTAAATTGAGGAGGGATTGGTAGTCCTGAAAAGGAGCTGGTTCTTTCTTGGTTAATCTGGAAAAAGGACCAATTCTTTCTTGGTTAGTCCTGATGCAGACAGTGGTAGTCCTGTAAAGGCCTGTTGGTATTCTTTCTCGAGCTTGTAGTCCCAGGGGACTACAACGCTGATATAAGTCTGTTGTAGGGAAGGTACAGGGGTTGGAGGGGCTCGACGTTTCAACAGGCTGACTGTCCGTCGTCTGAACTTACCAAGAAAGAATTAGAACCCCCTACCTATCCTACCGCAAACTACTGTGAAAATTGGTTGGTTAATAGAAGAGTGTTATACAAATAATCATGTACAGTCATGCCCCTACTGTAATTTTGCGCGTATACATGATTTATTTTTTGTATGTGTTTGATTGTATATTGTCTTTCACCTTTGCTTACTCTTATTACATAAATACTATCACTTGACTTTATAGCCTCTGAAGAAGATTCTGCTAGGATCGAAAATTTAGGCCCTATATTGACTCTCATAAATACTATCAGTGACATAGCATGGGCTTATCAATGGAAAGGAATGCTGCTTATATTAGGGAAGGGGGCATTCTACATATTTTTTTAATTTATCTCTTTTGTTTTTATTGGGGGTACTTGTCCCCCTCATGTTCCCCAATTAAACTTAATATATTTTCTCTCATATGTATCTATATATTTGTCTCTGTATGAATATTGATTAGTTATTTAGTAAATGTATGGTGATGGTTGGAGAGGAACAATAAATATTATTGTAAAATGTGGCCTGAATTGTGTTATTTTAGTTATTTTTTTGGTTTAAATAAAAGTAATAACAATAATAACATTTGTAGTAATAATGATAATTAATAACAATGAAATAATAATACTAAGTATGGTTATAATTATATTAATAATAGTAATATGATGATCATGATGGTGTGGCGGTGGTAGTGGTAATGATGATGATGGTGATGATGATGGTGTGGCAGTGGTAGTGGTAATGATGATGGTGATGGTGATGGTGGTGGTGGTGATGGTGATGATAACGATGACCATGATGAGGGCCGATGATGTTGATGACAATTTTACTATAATGATGCTTACGCTGTGATGCTGATGCTTATGATGGTGTTTTTTATGATAGAGGTGGTGTTGGTGATTATGATGATGATTTGTTTCAATAAATACATCTATAAACATATTGCTTAATATGACATCCCTTGCAAGTAATATATTATTCTGCTTATATAAACTAATACTCAGAATGATATTGAAATGTAAAAATACCCTCTATATGAATGAACTTTATTTACTGCATTCTAGAGATAAATACATGTAATTAGAAAGAGTTTGTTGTTGTTGCTGTAGTATAATGTATTTGTGAAAATTATGATACACTTCGATGAATTTTGAACACATTAAAGGATACTTTGATTTGCGCGATCAATTCTATATCATGCTCTCTAGCCCGCAAGTGTATTGGGATAGACGCCATCTGTTGACAAAATTCCTTTAGCTCAGGCGCCTAGGCGCCTTGAAAATGTGATACTGATTGAGAAGGCGAACACACTACACAACGTTCCACATCAGAGTATTGTTTTCAGTTATGTTTTCATCATAGCATATGTGTATCATTCATTAAATGATGAACCAGACGAAGAAAAGAGAAGAAAAAAAATAGTCCTTCGTTGACATGAATTCAAAGCACAAATTTGACGGGCATCCAATAACATAATTGTCTGCACAGTCATGGACATACTATGGGAACACATTTGTCAAGACTGCTGCGATCTTTGGCCCGAATATCACCCTTCCTGATTTCACCAAACAGGCGTTCCTGGGTTCGATCCCCGCTTGGCCTTTTACATTGAAAGGATCTAGTAAAAATTGTCCAAATCCACAAAATTTACTAAGAACTCTGGCAGTTCTCACATATCCCATTGTATTTGTATTACCAATACAAGCATGGAACATGTTTTGGTTTTCCGGATTTTCATGATTTAAGTGTTATAGGATATGTAATTATCCACTGGATAATATAAACTGTGTACAGCGTCAGTGCAATGAGTTATCAACTATCACTATGCATTTGTGCTCAATACTCGATCATTATGACAATCATATGCCATTGAGTGTTCACACGTCACTCAGTGGACATATCAAGATTACAAAAATATGCAACCCTTCTTCGATCAGTATCATTCTGCACATGCCAACAAAGTTACTCAAGATCCCCTTTACAAAGATACATTGCCAGATATGAGAAGGACAAGTTATACATTTCGTTGCTTTCACAATAATCTCGAAAAGGGCCACAAAGGGCTAGAGAGAATAGTCGGACAGACAACCATAGTTATCCAAAACAAACACATCTCTATATATGTCCTGGCAGGTGAACCATGCCAACAATCATGATTGAGGTGAAATGGGCAAATCAATATATTAATGTAATTACACATCATCGTTTTTAGACACCCTAACAATCAATGTGAAGTTCCCCTTTTTTGCTTGTCATTATGAAAATGTGTGTCGGGCGCGACTTTATTAAAAGGAACTTTATTGAGAATTCATCAAACGTCCCCTTCTATAATGAATTAGCCCACGCTGGTCTTCAGGCATCTGCAATTAAATATTACGCAATCAAAAACAATTCATGATATTTCGTAGCTCATTTTATTAAAGATTTGTTGGAACCATACTACCAGTGACAGTAAATATTCCCTTTTGAATGAACGTCAACATTACCAAACGTCAACAACAACAACAACATCAACAACAGCTGCTAGTGGTGTCGCTACGGTGGGGGGGGGGGGGGGGGGGGGAGGGGGGGGCTAGGCCCTTTGACACCCAATCATTTTTTTTAACGTGACTTTATCAAACCAAACTGGTAGCTACCGGTAGCTCCAACGCGGGAAGCATCCCGACCCCAATCTCTAAATTAAAGCGCCAAAAGCTCGCTCCAAGCTACAACGCACACCATTCATTCATCCTTCCATCCATGCGTGTAGGTCCTTTGTGATGTGATTCGTCTACTATCTCTTGCCCCATGCGCAGCGCAGGTGATTATTCTAATTGTATTAGAAAAGAAAACGAGATTTGTTCGCAGCGCGGTGAAAGGCTTATATTATTTGTGAAATGCAAAGGGATTGCCTAATGTATTCCAAGCTCATTGTGATTATGCAGACTATTCGGTAGACGGTACATCCCGTTTTATCGTGTGATTTTGCTCCTATTGCCGTTCATGTGATTATATTTGTGGAGTGGATATTTAGATTCTGAAGTGGTGGGGCCCAGGCGCCAACGCGTACGTAGGTACGAATCGCTGGAATTTTGTCGCCGGAGTTACGGGTGAGAAGGAGGTAAGGAAAGTGCTTGGTTGCGCGTAGTATATAGTTTATATAGTTATGACCCATGCAGTAGAGTTTTGATATAGCTACAATAATGTAATAGTAATGCACTTGTGTGATTGCGTTAGGCGATGTTGATATCTACTTTAGATTATGCAAAAGCTTTCCAAACTATTTGAATAGAGGAGTTTTAAGTAAGTCTTTCTTTATTGATTGCAGTCTTTCTTTTGGGATAGATATTGAACAATAACAATTTTTAATCCATCAATTCAATCAGCCTAACACAGACTTCTGTTTCATGTAAAATTTATTTCGCATAAGACGTATGTTTATCAGATGTTAACACTCACAATGCACAATAATAGTTTACAATAGAAATACATGAATATCATTGAAGCATTTACATGCAGTCAAACCTGCAATAACGACATAAATGGCAAAACTATACTTTAGTAGGCTTAGAGAATTTTGGTCGCTAACTCCAATTTTCGTACTGCCCAATAAATCTAACTTATATAGCCACTAAATCTAACCATAGCCACTAAATCTGGGTTATAGCCACTAAATCTGACCTATAGCCACTAAATCTGACCTGTAGCCACTAAATCTGACCTATAGCCACTTAATCTGACCTATAGCCACCAAATTTAGGGTTAGGTTTAGGATTAGGGTTGAAGTTAGCGACCAAAATTCTCTAAGCCTACTAAAGTATAGTTTTGCCACATAAATAGAGAACACTTGTAGTAAAACGCTGGCATTTTAATTTTTTAGATCCATTTGGTATTTTGTATGGACATATTTGAGACCGGCTCCCAGAGAATGGGTGTAAAGTCGGGATGGGTCTTTAGTACTTAGAGCCTCAAAATCATAAAATATTGTCTTTGGCTTAAATTTTTAACTTTATGGGATTTGATACTTACATGTTTCATCTACATTCTCTGAAAATTTCAGGTCCTTAATCAAATTTTTTATGCCGTAAATAATGATTTTTCTAAGCAACCTTCATTTCGGTTTCGACCAGAAACTCAGTAAATCCGCGCTGGCTGATCATGATCGATTGTGAAACGAACGCGCCAGCTATGTGTGTGTGATTCGACCGTACCGCCGCGGCGAGCTGCACGAAGAAAGCACTGTAGCTGTACAGTGATTGGTCAGACTAACCTGAATAGAGTTGTATTGTCCGTGTGTTGTACATTTCCGGGAAGCGTTCGCGGCATTTAACTTACTGTATGGTAAACGAGTAGTAGGTTTGTTTATAATTCTATGGGTACCGCATTGAATCGCGCTGGGCATGCCGCAAGTGTGCAGTGTGCGTGTGCAGCGTACCATATCATACGGTATCAAACTGCGCTTTTCTTTTGTCTACCGGTGGTACAGCGGCGGTATGGTGAATATGATGCGGTGGTTTATGGCGGTACGTACATACACAATACACCGCGGTTGTAATACATGCACATCAAAGGGCAGCACATGGGCTAGTTTGTCGATCAACTGAGACTTAGGGCTGAGGCTTTGTACAATTACGTAATACCGGCGAAAGCGTTGCTGATTGGCCGATGAATAACAGTATAACTGCGCATGCATTATTTCGTTTGCTGATCGATTACGAAAAGCGGAAAGGTGAAAGCGAACCGTTCAACTTCTCGCTCGGTGTGTGAGAATGCTTTTCTGAACGGATGCAAAACTTTAGAAGCGATTTTCTCCGTTGTTTGACAAATCACGGGGCTCTGGTCCATGTTATTAATTTGCGTTTTTCTAGCCTTCAAGAAACTCATACTTATCAAGTTGTATATCATTTTAAAGCTGAAATCCTAGAGAATTCAAAACACTAACAATCTCAATTTTGATATTCCCGATGAATTACCCAAAGTGACAGAGCCGGTCACATTTGATTACATTGCATATTAGTGATTGGAGACTAAGACAAGAAATATGCAAACATATCTTTGCATCAGTTGTGATGCAGGTCTTATAGGAGCCTCCATTGTGAGGAAATAAAGATGATATCAAATGAATTCATTTTACTTCAAATTCACATCAGTATACTATTAAGTTAAATTTAGTGTTGTGCAAAACCTCACACTGCATGACAAAACAATACATTTCATGATAGGTAATGTATAGTATGTTAAGGATCAGGAAGGTAGGCCTTAACCCCCCCCCCCCATATCAGTATGACCACTTTTTACTACCTCACTGTTCCTTCTAAAAAATATTCCTGTATGATTTGTTTAAAAATAAAATAAATTGATGACAAAAATAATACAACAATTAAGGGAAATTCCTAAAAAAAAAATTAAAAAATGCATATCTAAGTATGCCCCTCATTAGTCTGGCCACTGTGGCAGTTTTTTTTTAACTCGAGATGGTTAAAGGATATCAATCACTCAGTTACATTGTACATTATAAAGTTTAAATCCAATTGTGAATAAGTGTAGTTTCAAATTTTCAGAAGCCATATATAGGAGGAGTTTGCAGAGGAGAAAGAGTAGTTTGCAGACAAAGGAAGGCAATCCTACTAAATTGGGAGTCGAGATCAGGGCCCCGTTGCAGAAAGAGATGTACAATCAATTGTAAGTCGGAAAACAATGGGCGTCAATCTGTAATTGATACTTATTGTTTGAGGGGGGGATGATCTATTCATTCATCCCCCGCTGAACAATAGGTATTGCGTAAGGATCGATGCCCATGGATTGTATCTCTTTCTGCAACGGGGCCAAGATCAGATAAAGTGAATAATAACCAATATCAGAAGTATGTGACTCACTAGCTATGTGTGACTCAAATTGTGCACAAGTGAAGTGTCTGATTGATCACCCCTTAGATTAGTTGTTTTGCCCTAGAATAAAGATAAAAGGCAGTAATAAAGTGAAGTTAAGAACCAACTGATAGTTGTACTTGTGACTCACCAATATTTCATCACAA
This sequence comes from Echinarachnius parma, assembly GCA_037951105.1. Classification (NCBI taxonomy): domain Eukaryota; kingdom Metazoa; phylum Echinodermata; class Echinoidea; order Clypeasteroida; family Echinarachniidae; genus Echinarachnius; species Echinarachnius parma. The sequence goes on from JBAMJV010005958.1 coordinate 85,204, forward strand.
TTAACACAAAAAATGCTTGTTGCTCTGCACCAGTTTTAGCGGCGGGGGGGGGGGGGGGGGGGGGGGGGGTGGGGGGGGGGGGGGCTTGCACCTCTGGCAGGCATGGGGTGAACACATGGAATTTCACAATGTCGATCACAGTGTAGACACTTTGTATCCGTGAATCACTGTATGAACACAATGTATCGTAATGTGGATCGAAGTGTGAACACAATATATTTTATAATGCCGATCACAGTTTGCACACAATGTATCGTAATGTGGATCGCAGTGTGAACACAATATATTTTATAATGCCGGTCACAGTATGAACACAATGTATCGTAATGTGGATCGAAGTGTGAACACAATATATTTTATAATGCCGGTCAGAGTTTGCACACAATGTATCGTAATGTGGATCGCAGTGTGAACACAATATATTTTATAATGCCGATCACAGTGTGAACACAATGTATTTCATAGTGTACACTAAACATACTGTGATACAGATAAGGTTAGCACGTCAGTGCGTTAACAGTAAACTTTTGTCAACATTAAGGATAGTGTTCATATATAACTATTAGGTTGAGACTACGCAGCTGGATCTCATTTTCTTATGCTTGTAAATTATCTCTAGATCCATATTTTATCCAAGGTTTTTTTAACTTCTACTCAGCAGAATATTTTCCTGAAGCACCATCTAATGCACAACTGCACTCCCCCTTTTTAACGTGATGATGTTGTTTGTCTGTAAAGTGTGGTATGTGCACAAACAACTTACAATTTGTTGTTTGTTGTTTATGTTTCCAGGACTTTATATAATGACTCTCGCTAGAAGAGAACGCTCCACATTAATTAGTTTCCTAATCTACATAATTGTCTTTTTCTTTTTCTATTGTGAATAAAATATAGAATTAAATCGGCACTGATAAAACAAACAAAAACTGAACTCCCCCTTTAACACAATGATGTTGTTTGTCTAAGTTTTGTGTTTTAATACTGTTTTTTATGGTGATAATTACATCAAAGGTTAGTATTTTTTCTGGGGTGCCTTATAATACACAACTGCACTGCCCCTTTAAAGTGCTCGGTTGTTTGTCTAAGTGTTGTATGTGCACAAACAACATACATTGTCATGTTTTTTTGTTTGTGTTTCCATCAAAATTTAATATTTTATTAATTTTTGTTAGTGTTTCCGCCAAAATGTAATATTTTCCTAAAGCACATCTGCACTTCCCCTTTAAAGCGATGTTGTTTGTCTAAGTGTTTTATATGCACAAACAATTACTTACAATATGTTGTTTTTTGTTTATGTTTCCAGGACTTCATTTATCTGACCTTCGCTGGAAGAGAACCCACCACATTAGTTCGCCAATCTACATAATTGTGTTAACTAATGAATGATTTTGTTTGTAGCAGGCAGACACGAGCCGGTGCTCTTTGTCTAATTACAGACTGAATTTATATTCGCTAGCTTCCACTACAACCTGGCCCTGGCGTCCGTCCCCCATTCGCAGCACGACGACAGCGTAGCAGTCATACAATTTGTGATTTGATTTGAGATGCAAATAAGTTCCATAAGGAAGAAGATTGGCCTGATGTTGTTCGTTCTCAAAGCAGTTATATACGTACATAAAATAAGTTAGAGGAGCTTCATTGCCAAACGGAAGAAACACTCATTACTCCGCCATATATGACATTCATAACATGGAATTTCCAAACATCACTCAGTGGACATATCAGCTAGAAATACACATTTTTTTTATCAACCCTTTATAATTTTTTGTATAATAAAGTGTATGTAAACATAGGTAATACAACCCTTTAAATTATGCTTTGCTCAGTATGCATCAAAATATATTTGGGGGAAATTATTAAAAGTATCACAACATTTTCACATGACCTTTATAATGTTTTTTTTTACAGCAGCTCCAATCGCAGATGTGTCAAATTTTCCAAAATAACCCAGAGGTGTTGCATTTCACGATGAAACTCTGTCCTTCTTTTAAAGGGAATTGGTAACATTGTCCAAATCCTCAAAATCCAATTGCAATTCTAGTGGTTCCCTCACACCTTGTTGCATTCGTATAAACAATAAAAGCATGTGACATGTTTCAATTTTCAAATTTCCCTTTCGTTAAATTAAAAAGATATTTATGATTGAAGTGTTCAGATGTTGAATTAACCACTGGACCGCGAAAACCGTGTACAAAGTGAGTGCAGTAAGTTCGTGAATATCACTTTGCATTTTTGCTCTTTACTCGGCCATTTATCTTGATATTTTCACACAACACCCAGTGGACATATCAGATAACGACAATATACATTGTATACTATCAACCACTCATCACTTTTTGCACACATCAACAAAGTTACTAGATCCCTTTAAGCAACATTTATGATTTATGAGAAAGCATCATGTCCTAATCAGGCTAATGTAAATGCCCTGGTGCACACTCTAAAATCATAGCAGCCTACATTTTTGTAAAACATCTCAAATGATTATGATAAGTAGTATGTTTATAAATAAAAATACATCTATAGGTTACTCTGATGTAATTTTGATAAGGGAAAACAATGATGGCCTAATAATGTTATTTGTGTTCTCTTGCAAACGGTACCTATAGCAATTGGAAATTGCACATGGAAATGAAAATAAGTTTTTAGGTTTAAACAAGGAAGTTGCTTTGTTGTCGGTCATACACTCTTTGTATTATAAAGCAATAGAAATATAATGAAAAAATGAGATTTACATGATTCCCCCCCCCCCCGATGTGTCTTAATTTATTCACAGCAGCTTTATATTTCAACAAAGAACTAAGGTGTCACATCCTTCATGCTATTTTACAAGATTATAGTTTGCACACATTACTTAATTAAATGTAAGTACAGCACAATATAAAATGTCATAAACAAACTATGCCAATAACATAGTGTTTTAAAAACAGCTTGGTATGTACATATCTATTGCAAAGTTAGAGAAAAGGTAAAATTTTGAATGCTGCATCTAAACTATACATTACAATCATGTAGTCAAGATGTCGCATTAAGAATGTAACTTTTATGTTACTTTGTAGTCTGTGAAATTATGAAATTATACAGGGTAGCCCAAACTTTGTAGTATTTTGAAATCATAAAAATTATACAGGGGTAGCCCAGACAAAACAAAGAAATGGGAAACTTCTCATTTAATTTAAGACTTGTAAACATACTAAGACAGAGTGTAACTCTCAAATGATAGCTTGTTTTGATTTTACTTAGACTAGATTAATGCTGAATACAGGTGACAGAACACGTAGCTGAATGATCACGGATGGTTTAATTTTTATTATCAATTTATTACCGGACCACTAATGGGGCTATAATGAAATCCCCCTGGCAAGTTGTAACCATTAATGGAGGCGATGTAAATGGGGTTTGAAAACAAATTTGGTGACAATATACTGACAATCCATCTCTCATTAAAAGAGAATTCCGGACGAGTTTAAACAAAATACAGTATATTGGAAATACATCTAGGGATGTGCTTGAATATTTTCAGGATTTGACTATCTTTGGTTGATTTCTAAGAGATTTTTCTAATGTCATTAACTCTGAGGAAATAATTAAATCTACTGCACAGAATCATGAGACCCTTACGTAGCACCCTCACTTTGCTTAATTTCTTGAGTAGGCTTGAATCCGGTGCCACTGCATTGTGATCACTGCATGTGTCATTCATAATAGCCGGTCATGCAGAGCCAGCAAATTCAATAACCACGTTTACAGGACTTTGTGTCTATTCAAATTCCAATGAAAGCCAAACGTGTTACAATTTCGGGCAGGCAAGTATTTTCAAACGGTTCAACAATGCAGTAATGCTCAAAGGCACGGTTGAGTGGCGCATCGTGGACTAAACTATTCATGATCGAGCATTGTATTGGTCCGATCTAAAGAACACATTCGCTGCAGTGTAAAAACATAGATAGGCGCATAGTGAGGGTCGCACGTCACAAATTGGTGCATTGTGGGATAGAACAAGCTCGCTCGCGAATTTGTGTCATTAGAATTTCAAAGCCAATTATAAGAACCCACAATCATACTTTTTTCATACAAAAGTGTGTTTATTGACCTAGAATATCTGTCTTTCAATCATTAGAAGCTTGAAATCGTGTGGAAGTCCACTTTAAAGAAGTGTAAACGATAATAAGATAATATCACATATTGATGTAGATAGTCTATGAAATGATAGCTTGTATTGAGTTTTCTCTAGATTGATGGAAAACACAGACCCAACCCACTCTTTTATCCAAGCTATTTAGTACTCTGCTAAATGTTTGAATATAAAAGACAGTTTGTATAATTTATTAGATCAATTTATAACCTGACCACTAATGGGGCTATAATGAAATTCCCTTGACAAGTTGTAATCTTACGTTAATGGGGCGATGTAAATGGGGCTTGGAAAATCATTTGGTGGCAGTACTGACAAAGAATCTCTCATGAAAGTATAACAGATAATTTAAGATAACATCACATATTGATGTAGATAGTCTATGAAATGATAGCTTGTTTTAATTTATCTTCTAGAATGATGTGAACTTGATTGCCGATATCGCAGATTTGCACCACACACACAACACACTTGTATGCCACAGAGCTGTAAACCCCTGACATTCAAAATGTTAAACGCAAGATTCACATCCAATAGTACATCCAAACTATTTAGTATATTCCCTTGAGTGTTTGAATGTAAAAGATAGTTTGATTTTATTGAATCAATTTAACACCTGACCACTCATGGGGATATGATGACATAAACGGTACCCCGGGGTACCAGACGAAAATCCGCCATTTTGTTTAATTATTTATTTAATTTGTAGGGCTGTACTGTGGGTATAGCGTGCATACAATCGCGCGCTGCACTGCATGCACAATGCAATACCTGCGGTACGGTTGGACGCAAGATGGCGCTACACAACGTGGTACCCCGGGGTACAACGGTACCCCGGGGTACCGCGTGTGTCATCATATAATGAAACTTCCCTGACAATTAGTAATCTGATATTAATGGGAGGCCCTGTGTTAACTCTATGGGGATTTCAAAATCTAGCAGGGAACAGGTTAAACATGTACATACATGTACATATGAATGGGACTAGAGACTATATACACAAATAACATTTCATAGAATATTGATGTATATCTCTGAAATGGCAGCTTGTTTAGATTTTACCTCTATTAGTTAGTTTGATGTTGAATATTACACCCAATTGAGACACACCCCAATATAAAATCTGTTTACAGTCAACCCAGTACTAGCAACCAACACTAAGCAAGATAATCACCCGTCTATTAGTTAGTACCACTGAACTTGATACCCTCGAGAGCGAAAAGTTTGCCTCCAAATGTATTTGTCTACAGGTAGAGACCACCTGCTTAAATATAAAGACATCTTCGGCGGTTTGGAAAGAGAACATGTCACTTTTTGTAATTCAGAGAATCATGTTAAAAGTTTGGGACCTGTGTTGAATTGAAGAAAACCCAATTTACCTCTCTTTTTTTCTTCTTTTTTGTGATGAATATTACAAAAGTTAGAAATAATTTCTATCGGAAAAATTGGCATCACATAGAGAAGGCTCTGACCCTACATGACAATAACCAAGCTATTAAAAAAAATTAACGCCCTTCTCTAGTGCTGAGTCAAACCGGATATTTTGATAAACGGATATGAGTCGAGTAAAAACGGACAGAATCTTTTTTTTGTTTTGTTGGTATTATTATTTTTTTTTTTACATTTCGGATATCCCATATCCGTCTGTTTTTTTTTCAATTGGAATCAGCTGGACAGTGCCATGTTAGTCTACAAACCGCTGTCAAGATGAAAGCCTTCGGATATCTCATCATTGATTGTTCTAAATTTGGCTCTCACTATAAGTCTATACCACTTATCTATGCATTAATCCTCTTACCATTTGTTTATTTGTTTTGTTTATTTGTGATACATGTACAATACCTTTACTTTAGCAATAGATTAGCAGGGTTCAAGGTGCCATTTTCTGACCGAATCTATAGAATAAGGATAAGAAAGAAAAAGAAAAAAAATAAAAAAATAAAAAAAAAATCTTTTTTTTCTTCGAATACCCGTATCCGAGAATTTGAATCCGGTATCTGACCGTGAAGGTCGGATATCGGATGGATATTCGTTTGGACTCAGCCCTACCCTTCTCACACTCTCCTGTCAACTTTTCTGTCTTCATACATTGTGGTGGTAATATACAGCGTTGACTGTAGCTTAATGTTTGAATTTAGCCAAAATTTGACTTAACACCCCTCTCACTCTCACATGACAACTTGTCTGTCTCTCTCCTGTAGTTGTTATACAGGGTGGCCCAGAAATAACGGAACGGGGTGCTTGCTATTATGAAGACACATGATGCCGGTCATAGCAACTAGTAACGTTCAATGCATGCGCCATTGTTAGTACCCCTACTTCTCTATACACAGCTGAACGCACACTCACAATGGCGCACGGTTGACCGTTACTCGATGCAGTATGGCGGGCATCATGAGTCTTTAGTATGGCAAGTACCCTGTTCCGTTATTTCTGGGCCACCCTGTATAGCTAACTTTGATTGTACAGTTGAATGACTGAATATACAGGGTGGTTCAATTAGATTAGATCAATTTGTCAGCTAACCACTAATGGGCCTATGATTCAATTTCCCCAAAGAGTTTTAAATCTGACATTAGGTACATGGCAATGGTACATCAAGCCATTAGGTTTGGATGACTGTTTTGATTTACAGGGTGGTTCAATTTGATTTAAAAATCAATTTATCAGCAAACCACTAATGGGGCTAGGATTAGATTTCCCCAAAGAGTTTTAATCTGACATTAATGGAGCGTTATCTTAAAAAAAAAAATTAAAATGGGACATGATGGAAAGCATGGTGACAGCTAGTGCATCACGTATTGAATGTGCGACAGATAACTTGTTTTAATGTAGTATACTGAAATACATTTTATGTAGATGACGCTCCATTAATGTCAGTTTACAACTTTGATTTCCCCTCCTAGAATGATGTTACAAACTCATACGTGCCCCAAGGTACATCTCAGCCAAATTTAGTAATTGGCTGAATGCTTAAATGTACCGGGTAGTTGTGGTTTGATTTGATTATAGATCAATTTATCACCTGACTGCTAATGGTGTTATAATGAAGTTTCTGAGAAGAGTTGTCATGTGACATTAATGGAGCGTTATCTTCAAGAATGTATGAAATAGGACATGATGTAAAGCATGGTAACAACTCATCCCACAGGGGCGTCGATCTGTTCGGAAAACACAATGCATTGGTGGGGCGAGCTATTGTTCACAAACAATGCTCGCCCTTCCAATGCATTGTGTTTTCCGAACAGATCGACGCCTCTGTCATCCCATATGATTGTGCGACAGATAATAGAGAATTTGTAATGTTTATGTACAATGTAGGCCACTGAAATACATTTTATGTAGATAACGCTCCATTAATGTCAGTTTACAACTTTGATTCCCCCTTCTAGAATGATGGTATGTTCACAGACGTGCACCAATGGTATACATCCAAGCCATTTAGTATTAGATTACTGTTCGAATGTACTGGGTGGTTCACTTAGATTAGATCAATTTATCAGCAAACCACTATTAGGCTAGGATTAGATTTCCTCAAAGAGTTTTAATCTGACATTAATGGAGCGTTATCTTCAAGAATATATGAAATAGGACATGATGTAAAGCATGGTAACAACTCATCCCATATGATTGTGCGACAGATAATAGAGAATTTGTAATGTTTATGTACAATGTAGGCCACTGAAATACATTTTATGTAGATAACGCTCCATTAATGTCAGTTTACAACTTTGATTTCCCCTTCTAGAATGATGTTACGTACACAGACGTGCCCCAATGGTACATACATCCAAGCCATTTAGTATTGGATTACTGTTCGAAAGTTCTAGGTGGTTCACTTAGGCCAAAAAAAAAAAATTGTTTGATTGGCGTAACGGGCAACAAAAAATTAGGGTAGGTCGGTAGGGATTTTTTTTTCTTTTTTTTTTTCTTTTTTTTTTTTTCCGCACAAAATATACAAAAAACACACACATAACACATCGCAATTGCAAATTCTATTGCAATTTTTTACTTATTTATTTATTTTTAAAAATAATTTTTAAATAAATAAAATTCAGAAAAAACCTCTAGGGTCGGCGTGCATTAGCGCCGGTATTTTTAGGGTCGGGCGGGTTACGCCAATCCAACCATTTATTTTTCATGGCCTTAGATTAGATCAATTTATCAGCAAACCACTATTAGGCTAGGATTAGATTTCTCCAAAGATTTTTGGAGCGTTATCTTCAAGAATGTAAAAGGGACATGATCGAAAGCATGGTAACAACGCATTACGTATATGAGTGTGTGAGAGATAATAGATTACATGTAGTGTTTATGTAGGCCACTGAAATACATTTTATGTAGATAACGCTCCATTAATGTCAATTTACAACTTCGATTTACCTTCTAGAATGATGTTACACAGACACATACATCCAAGCCATTACGTATTAGATGAAAGCTTGAATGTACTGGGAGGTTTGATTTGATTATAGATCAATTTATCACCCGAGTGCTAATGGTGTTATAATGAAGTTTCTGAGAAGAGTTGTCATGTGACATCAATGGAGCGTTATCTTCATGTATTGCTGTGCGACAGGGGAACAAATAAATGTTGACTCAGATTGCATGTCTAGACTTAATTAAGTTTTAATTTGACATACCGTAGAACACCATCGTCAAGCACCCCCAAGCACCTATATGCATCTTGCTTTTAAAGAGCGCCCGCTCTCTGTCCAAACGGTAAACTTTAATCAAGAATGCAAATAATGGTGAGGAATATTCATGAGGATAATAATGGAGGTGAATCTCATGGAAACGTCTTTAAAAGCAATATGCGTATAGGTGCTTGGGGGGTGCTTGACGATGGTGTTCTACGGTATATGTACAAAATAAAAGGACATACATTTAACCCGTTCAGGACAGATTGAATTTGCTATAAAAACCATAGACCGGCCCTAGCCTGAGTATTTTTGAACCAGTCCTGATTGGGTTAATGTTGAACAAACACACAATTTACTCTTCACGCCTATTGCCCCATTTTTTATGACTCTTTTGGATAATGCACTGCATTACATCTTGTTGTATTATTTTAGTCCTAAGGGCAAGTCCAAGCTATTTTGTAGGCATAACGCGTGGGACATCAGAGCGAAAAAGAGGGCGTACTCTTATAAGAAATATTGAAACTCCAATTTGTTTCATATTTTAGATACTTTGTAGCAAGTTTTATCACATACCAAAAAAAAAATTGAAATCCTCCATGCAATAATAATTTATGCGACTTTATGCTAGCGTCACGCGTGGGACCAGAGAAAGTTGGTATTTTAAAACTTTGACTTTGAATGTGAATTCCTCTGAATTTATATACAATTTCAAAACATACTTGGTATGGTCTTAATGTGCATCTTGTGCTCTACCAATATATGAAATTTCATCATCTCAAAACTTTGGAATTTCATACAGGGTCGATTTGAAAAAAAATTGCATTGTCACGCGTGGGACATTTTGCTGCCATGCGTTTTACATAGGCCTGTCACCAAATGTGATCTTATTATAGATATTTCAATTATTTGAGCTTGGAAAATGCTCATTTTTTGCATGAATGTTCTTTATGACATTTCTTAACAATATTTAAAAACAAAAGTTGCGAAACCTAATTTTGTCCTTATGTATTTCTTTGTTTTAGGAAATTCTTATGTATTTCTTTGTTTTTCAACTTCCATTTTGATATCTTTTTTTTATGAAATCAATTATTCAGCATTGTCAAACAGTTATTGGCCTAAAACTTTATTTTCAGTGATTAAAATGAGAAATAATTGTGTTTTTTAAAATTTATGAAAAAACACTATTTTCCATAGGATTTGTACATAAATCACAAAATCATGCAATTTCGGTAATGACTTCCAGTTCGATAAAGTCATGTGACTTTGTGAGCATATACTTGTTCGTCATAAATTTGGTCTTAAATGTTGCGGAAGACTTTAAAGAAAATACTTGTAAAGTTGCGGGCTAATATCTTTATGCATTGCAAAATTATCGCATATTTGCCAATTGGCCAAAACAAGATTTTAAAAAACCCATTGCTTTACTGTACAAATTGTCCCATGCGTTACAAAATGTCCCACGCGTGACAAAATCTAATTGTAGAATTATGCTAAAATGGTAAATGTCATTAACTTTTGTTGCTATGTTATTGATGTCCCCCAAGGTAAATTAGAACTTTGTAGAGTTTCAGAAAAATAAACCTCTCAATTAACGAGAAATCAAAACAATAACATGTCAAAATGTAACGCGTGGGACATGCTGATTTTGGAACGCGTCTAATTTGCATATTAAATGAGATAACAAGCTGAAAATCATAATCCAACTTCCTTCATGTAATGACTTCAGGTCAAGCCAATAATAAGTAAAGAATCATTACAAGTATTTAAAATATGATTAGATTTGTCTTTAATTCAGATGTCCCACGCGTGACGCTCATTTAAATAGCATGCAAATATATTTGATTGTTACTTCTTACTGGAGACACGTTTTAAATTTTAGTTTTCTAACTAGAAGGCCGACAAAGTCAGCATACCCACGCCTCCCATTAGCCCTGTTCTACCCCTTCGTCGGCCTCAACCCTGTTTTGCTTACCGCAGGCTAACCAGCGCGTTTTAGGCACGATTTGGTGAAAATGCCTAGGCCAGGGTGTAGGCCGCTTGCTTGCGGCGCGGCAGCCCCATGGCGAGGCAGTGTACAAAATTATTGACAATGAGACTGCACACTGTTTTACTTTTGTATAATCAATCCATTTTCCCCTATTTTCCTGATTCTAACCAGTCTAGATGTATTCAATATGTAAAAATGAACATCTGTTCATCTTCACATTAGTGTCGGGTCAATAATAATTATTAAATAAATAAATGTATTTTTCGGAAACTTACCAATTTCTTGGCGCTTCAAAGTTCAGATCAGCGTGTTGCAATTCAATTCCGTTCCGTATTAATTAACCCGGAATCGAAAGTACCGTACCATAACATATGGTACCGTGCGCGCGATTGGATTCAGCGAGGTTACCGTACCGCGCCTATAACGTGCAGATATTATTTAGGCACACACGTGCATTAAATACATACTCAAACTTCAAGGTTCCACAGAATTTGCAGGGGTCAACCAATCATCACCAAAATCTAATCGATTCTTCCATGTCACTATCCAAACATTCCCTGAAAATTTGGTGCAAATCCGTTCACCCGTTCTCTAGTTATCTTGTACACAAACAAACAAACAAACAAAAAAACAAAAAAAAAAACAGACAAACAAACAAACATACGGAACCCTTTACATAACCCCCTGCCGATTTCATCGGCGTGGGTAATTATTAAAATTTAATATCTTAGCTTTAAAATGACATCAAGTTTCACTTGATTGGGTGAAGATTCACCCCCTTGGGAACAAATACCTTGGACTTGCCCCTAAACAGACACATAAATTGAGTTTAGAACAAATTAATATGTATGCATACTTGGTGAGGTGAATGACTTGGCTTTAACAACATTGATTTGTATTGTGTGATGATGTATGCATTCAGATGATGCTGTACTATCATGACAAATGTTCTTTGTTTCTATTTAATATGTAGCTTTGAATATTATTTTGGCCTCGATTTCTTAGTTGTAACTTCCATTTTATGAATTTACATGTACATGTAAAATTTTTGGATTTTAAGAGTTTATATGCAAACAAGGATAAACATAATTTGTTTAATTTTTAAGATTTAAACGTACCATTACATTATAACACAAATGATCACTTCTCTTTTTTTACCTCATTGTTTTTTCTGATTTGTGTTTTTTAATAATTATTTTTCCCATTTCTCTTCATATTTTCTTTGACTAGGTTCTATAACAATTCACAAGACCGCTTGTGGACGGATGCACTTGGCATGATGCAAACTACATAGTCCCTGAGAGAAGTGGTGAAAAGGATTGATTCATTAGGGAAGCAGCACCATGCCTCTACAACCAGTGCACCTCACTCTGTTTCTGACAGAACTCCTGTCATGGAGTCTAACAATCCTTGTCCTAGCCAGTCAGCAACCCGATCGATCAGGTAACGAGAAAACTCCTGTTCTGAAAGGCTAACTACATTATTTGTTTCCAAAAAAAAAGCTTATTGATCACACAAGACACAACCATTCTTTTACAACAACAACCTAATCCATTTTTACTTTTAGTAAAGGAATTACTCCTAAAAATGAACTTCCTGTTTTTGTACTCCATGCAAAGGAATCCTCGTTATTCATACAAAGACACTCACATTCATCATAAAACAACTCATAATCTTTTTTTCTTTAAACTTAATCCTGAACTCTTCACTTTTCAACCAGTGGAAAGCCCTTTCTTCAAGCAAGGCATTATGAATCTGTAATGTCATCTGTTATGAAAAACCATCTTTTACAAGAATTATTTTAATATCTTCTGATTGCATTTGAACTATGTTTTCTCTACGTATAAAAAGAAAATCCTGTCTTCATATTCTCTTTTAGCTCTTTAACTCTTTTAGCTGTCTATTTTTTCATCCAGTTGAATGACGCATTATTCACGCAAGACATTAACAATTCTATATGACAGCCAAGCCCCTCTTGTTGCATCAAATCAGCAATTTGATTAGTCAGGTTAAACGGGGGAAAAGTTTTAACCTTCTCAGTCCTATAGTCACATGTTTTATATTTAAATCATTGACCACAAAGCGCTAAAGGGCTGGTCACATATCACCGGTTAGCGTTAACGGATGTCAATCCGTTTGTATGCGTTTCTTGTCCATTTCTTGTCAGGCAATGTACGTTATTCTATCAGGCAGAATGTTTTGTGCATTAAGCAATGAAGACGACTTTCAACACCGGATAAATTGATTTTGCAAATTGTCTAATCGTCGGGCGTCCGTTTACGCTATCCAGTGAAATGTGCCCGGCCCTAAACAAGCAAACAAAATAGACTTCAAATTTTGGAAATTTTTTTTTTAATGCCGACAGTGTTAACGATATATGACATTAAAATAAATAAATTGAAAGACACTTTCTAAATCTTTTATCAGAGGATAAATCTGGTTTAAAAGAATTTAAATAATATCAAATCAGTCATTACATGCATTCTTTTCTTATATACAATGATTCTTTCTCAAAGAGAAAAAAATGAATCCTTTTTAGTTTTTACCTACATCACAATAGTGGTCATGGAATATGCCCTTAATCATTCTGTTGATTTTGATGGTTTTCTTTGGTGTCTTTAGTGGATTTATGCGACTGTCGTTTTGCATTAACTTTGCTGGGAAGTGAGAGGGTTAAGCACGGATGTCAGAGAGCATGATCTCGTTAGATTCCATCAAATCTTGCGTGCGTGCGTAATGGATGGCCCGGATGGGAGGCTGATTCCAAGAAGTTCTTGGAATGCTCGGGAAAATAAATTACCTGTCGAACTTTGAGATGCATGCTGAAGCAAATATAGAAGAAAAAATATTGAGATACAATTTTTTGCATGCATGTTGAAATAAAGATCATAGATAAATAGCTAGAAAATAGAAATGTTGGTACATAGATAGATATAGATCGATATTATAGATAGATTGATAGATAGATTGATAGATAGATAGATACATACATACATACATACATATATAGATAGGTAGATAGATAGATACATACATACATATATAGATAGGTAGATAGATAGATAATAGATAGATAGATAGATAGATAGTAAGCAAATAATTACCGTTGGTAAAGGCGATGGCACAATCTGTCACTTCCGAGGCAATCTGGATGTAGCTATCTTTCCGAAGCGAAGCTGAGGAAAGATAGCGTATACATTCAGATCGCCAAGGAAGTGATAGTTTGCCATCGCCTGAAACCAAAAGGTGATTATTTGCTTTATATTCCTCATCGGACTTCTTCTACTTCTAGATCTAGTACTAGTCTACTGTTACTGTGTTACTAGGTTTGATCTACTTACCAATATGTTATTCCATGACAATTCCATAACAGTTCAACATGCAAATTCTTTTCACCCCTGTTCGCACAATTGGTCATAATGTCGATGAAATTGAAAACTTTACGTTGTAGTCCACAAGGAGAGTCCTGGACCTGGTCTAGACTAGACTGTCTTGAATCGTGTTCATGTCGGTTTCACTGACAGGATGATGTTTTACATTGGCTTTCCCCTCTTCCTTGAGTTTCCGAAGAACAGTTTTGAACACTCGACCAGGTTTCGCAAAGTTGGTATCCTTGATAATGTCTATGTCTCGCAAATTCAAAAAATGTCTCTGCAGACCCCATACCTCAAAGCTTGTAGAGATTTCTTACTGTATGACTCACCATTTCGCGATTTCACACCAGCATACAATCTCCCCAACACTTGGTCTAGCGATTTCAAGTCCATGTCAGACAGTTTGTCAAAATGTATGATTCCAGCATCGCAATAATCTTGGATCACTTTCAGGCTGAACTTAAGTTGTCGCTTTGTATTTTTACTTTCACTCTCAAGTAAAAACGTGTCCATTTCATCCTCATCAAAAAGCTCAAACCTTACGTTTGTGGCCGCCATTTTAGTAGAGCAACAGAACGAGCAATTAACAGCAAACGGTGTAATCAGTATAGGGTGTAATGTACGATACGTATGTACAGTGCATAGCGTGCAGTGTACTACCGTATGCACAACGAATACAATTAAATTTGTAATTCTCGCATATAGAGTTATTGCGCCGGTACCGGAATTTGAGTGGCCACACACTCCACGTTAAATTCAATGCAACCGCGGAGTGTAGATAGTACTTTACCAATTATCTAGTGAGTGCAACGCACTTTCGCCCAAGATATCTACACAGTGTAACGAAGTTTCTTCTCCCATCAATGATGGGCGAAACTATGTTTGACCAATCGTAGAGCAAGATTCTTAGTATGTGGAATATAAATAGATATATATATATATAGATAGATAGATAGATAGATAGATAGATAGATAGATAGATAGATAGATAGATAGATAGATAGATAGATATGTAGATAGGTAGATAGGTAGGTAGGTAGGTAGTTAGGTAGGTAGATAGATAGATAGATAGATAGATAGATAGATAGATAGATAGATAGATAGATAGATTCTGTATTATGAAAGTGAACGTTATTGACCCTGTCATCTCATTTCCATTCAAGTTAATACATGTATTAGCATTGGTCAACTCAATGAGATGGAAGATGGCTATTTGTTAATCTTCTCCGTAGAGGGGAGAGGGGGTTGCAATGAACCCCTGGTGGCTTTTACTCTCTCATATCCTCCCTCTGAGCGACCCTACTATCCATTTCATGCTCCAGTGCTTCCATCCATCCATCTCGCCACCGTGCCCATCCATTGATTTGCCCCCTAATGATGTGAAGTTGCTGATGATTGAATCCTGAATCTTGAATGAGTGGAGCAGAGCTCAGGGATCTAGTTTCCTCACAAGTGGATGAAGAAATTGGAGCAGAGGGGAGAGAGATGGCAGATGGAAAAATGATGGGACATGCCTTTAATTTTTCGTTAAACTATTTCTAGCTAGATAATAATGATAAATTTAATGATTTATAATAATATAACCTATTTGTAAATCGCCTAATGCAGAACAGCTTCACAGCGCATTCATTGTCATTATCTCTTGCCATTTGGTAAAGTTCAGACCAGCACAATTATCTTGTACACATTCTCAACTCCCTGGGGAGCATACTAGCTAGCAGCAGGCACCCTTTAAAAATTTGTTTACCAGATCATGTACCGATTTGTACATAGAGTTGATACATTGTCCACTAGATTTATTCCCCTTTAACATCATGATCCATGTTTGGATGATGTAACACTTTCACATCTTCATTAGATACAAGTACTCAACCTAGAATATAAATGTTCTTACATACTTTTTTAAAATGTCTTTGACAGGCTTTTTTCTCTACTGGCCTGTTCAGGCAAGTAAACTTACAACCTTACAACCTTACAGAAAGTTTACTTGCCCGCTTACTTCTAGATGAGATTAAAACCTAATGAATTACATTGTTCTCTTATAGTTTCACTGATAATTTTGTTGCCATATCGGGCAATGAAACTAGGCCATTGCTACAATTGTACTTGCATCAGATCAACAGTATGTTCAGTTGCATTTGGAATCAACAGAGAGTATGGTATGTGCCTTTTGGTATGGGGGAATATATTAGTCATTCATCCTTAGACCTGAACTTTATAGAATAGTCTTAGCCTTTTAACAGAAAATAATCTAGGGGTAGATATGAAAGGGATATCAGATCCTGCACTTCAGTACAGTCTTAACCGTTTTAACATAAATGTTTTGACCGGTTCAAATATGACTTAATTTTAGATATGAAGAGGGTATCAGATAGTTTTATGAACAGATGTGGTAGAATCTACAGATAGTGAAATGTGTATTTTGATACAAGGTAATCAAATTAATTAGCCATTAGTCAAGGCCTGTAGCCTTGCACTTTATATAATGGTCTAATCCTTTTAACATACATGTTGGACCATTTTAAAATTTGAAAGGGAGATCAGATTGTTTCATGTACAAGCTTTGTAGAATCTACAGCTAGCGAGATATGTATTTTGCCAGTACAAGGTGATGAAATGAATTAGTTATTAGTCAAGGCCTGTAGCCTTGCACTTTATATTATGGTCTAATCCTGTTAACATAAATGTTGGACCATTTTAAAATGTAAAAGGGAGATCAGATTGTTTCATGTACAGGCTTGGTAGAATCTACAGCTAGCGGGATGTGTATTTTGCCAGTACAAGGTGATGAAATGAATTAGTTATTAGTCAATGCCTGTGGCTTTGCAATTTATAGTAGGAATTGACCCATTTGAAATAAATGCTATACCGTTTTTAAATTTAAAAGGGATATTAGGTAGTTAGTACAGGTGTCACGTCAAATTTAGTATATTTTAGGAAGTTTTTTTTTATTATGAACAGGTTTAATTGAACATATAGATGGTGGTATGTGTCTTTTTGGTACAAAGTAATGAAATATAAATCATTAATATTAAAATAGACCCCATTTCTGAAATGTGCTAGTTTTACACTTGAAAGGGGTATCGGATAGTTTGATGAACAGGTGTAGTGGAATCTATCTATAGTGGTGGTGTGTGCCTTTGGTGCATGCAAAGGAATTAGTCATATATATATAGCCTGGGGGCTCACACAGGCCATAACACAGTCACGCCATGCAAACATTGCGCATCGCGTGGCAAACGATTATTAAATAAAACATGGTTATATCTATGGTTATATAGAAGGATGAATCTCTCAACCGGTTCCTAACTAGATTTTGTAATCCCAATAGTGTTAAATACAGGATCCACTACGTTCCCATAGGCAGTGGATTAACATTTTCAAAACTTGTTTTATTTTTATGGCTGTTACTATTTAAAATAGTTACTAACCCTGAAAATATTCTTAAAGTGATACCTGTAAAGTGTCAGATATTGCACAAAATGACATTTGAGACTTCAATCCTATATCAATATCATTGTAAAATACAATTGAAAGATTTGTGAAAGTTTGAAAGAAAACGAACACTGTTTACCTAGTGAAAAAAATGAATATTGAGTACTGATGGTCTGCCATACATTTGTCGCAGTAATGAATGATCCGTTTGAGATATTCGCACCCGTGTATGTTAACACACGTAGTACAGAATTCATGGAATTTGCACTCGCTCGGCTCAAAGTTCAATGTCCGGAATGTTCTCACGCGTGCTGCATGCGGACATTCTCAGCTAGGACAATTGTACTTTTTATCAAAAGCGTTGATCAACGCTTTTGAAATAAGGATTTTCAATGATAATTATCTTCATACCAAAGGGACATTTGAAAAAATCTAACCCTATTTTATTCTTCTCTTACCATAAGCTAAATAACACAGCAGAAGAGAAACGAGGAAGCTCCAAGTATTTTTCGTGGAGTTAGACACTTTACAGGCATCACTTTAAGGAGAATTTCATGAATAAATGAATCACTGTAAATTATTGCCTCAAGGTGAAGATAACACTTTTAAAAATTGAACCAAAACTTGTTTTATATAGTTTTTTTATCATATCTCTTTTATTATTTCAATTGAATCATATTCATTGTATTTGGTGTAATTGAATACCCCTATTCCCCTTAAAAATTATGTCCTATTTATACACGCTTGTAAAAGTGATAAAGTCCAATGTTTGAATAAATGTACCATGCACATGTACACAAATCAGATGCTTTTTGGTCTGTTTGATGCCGCATTGTATCAAGGTTGCTATTGTCAAAACACTATTCTGAACCATCCCAAACCTGTAGCCTCTTTTTAGCTCATCCGGCCCGAAGGGCCCGATGAGCTTATGCCATGGCGTTGCGTCCGGCGTCCGTCCGTCCGTCCGTCCTTCCGTCCATCCTTCCGTCCGTCCGTCCTTCCGTCCGTCCGTCCGTCCGTCCACAATTTTCAAAATGCTTCTTCTTCGTTATTTTTCAACCGATTTTGATTCTGATTGTTTCATAAGATAGGGCTAGGAGGGGGATTTAAAACTTCTACACAGAATCGTGAAATTCATTATATATGCTAATTTATGCAAATTTATTCGAAATCACAAAAAATGCTTCTTCTCCTTCATTTCTTGACCGATTTTGATTTGGTTTGCTTTATCTGGTAGAGCTAACTTTGGTACACTAAACTTCTACACAGAATTTTGAAATTTTTCTCCATTAATTAATTATGGTAATTTATGCAAATTTATTCCAAAAATAACAAAAAATGCTTCTTCTCCTTCATTTCTCAACCGATTTTGATTTGGTTTGCTTTATCTGGTAGAGCTAACTTTGGTACACTAAACTTCTACACAGAATTTTGAAATTTTTCTCCATTAATTAATTATGGTAATTTATGCAAATTTATTCCAAAAATCACAAAAAATGCTTCTTCTCCTTCATTTCTCGACCGATTTTGATTTGGTTTGCTTTATCTGGTAGAGCTAACTTTGGTACACTAAACTTCTACACAGAATTTTGAAATTTTTCTCCATTAATTAATTATGGTAATTTATGCAAATTTATTCCAGAAATCACAAAAAATGCTTCTTCTCCTTCATTTCTCGACCGATTTTCATTCTGTTTGGTTTATCTAATAGGGCTAGGTTTCATAAGATAGGGCTAAGAGGGGGATTTCAAACTTCTATACAGATTCATGAAATTCATTATCTATGGTAATTTATGCAAATTATTCGAAATCACAAAAAAATGCTTCTTCTCCTTCATTTCTCGACCGATTTTGATTTGGTTTGCTTTATCTGGTAGAGCTAACTTTGGTACACTAAACTTCTACACAGAATTTTGAAATTTTTCTCCATTCATTAATTATGGTAAATTTTTTATTTTTTAATTTTTTTAATTTGTTTTAATTTAATTTCTATTTATTTTTCTATTTTTATTTTTATTTTTTTTAATTTTATTTTATTTTTTGTTTGTTTGTTTGTTTTGTTTGTTTTTGTTTTTTATTTTATTTATTTTTATTTTTATTTTTATTTTTTAAATTTATTTTTAAATTTTTTAATTTTTTCCCATGTCCCTTCCAGGGCATCAAATTTTTATTTTTTGACCAGTTGAAAAGTGTACCACATGAAATTTGCGATATTTGATGTTGCGAGATGGCGGATGAGCGCTACGTCATTGACGTTCTGGTTCATTTGCTCATTTCAGCGCCCCGCCGTGTTATTAAGATTCACAATTAATCACGATTAAACAATTGATCATACCATTGATTAATTAATGGTGCGATTAATCAAACGGTCAATTAATTAATCATTCAATCAGTCATGAATCTTTATGTTTCAGGACCCCAATAAAGTTTAAAACACATCACACCAGCCATATATTCTGGGAAATGGGAGGCTAATGCACACCAGATCAGCAGCATTTCCTACTTCACTTTTAATTTCCTTTTTGCGATAACTTTTCTTCAGGTGTTCAGAAATGTGTATAATTATCAACCTATTGCCTACTAGATTTTGCAATCCCCCTTGAGCAAATACAGGACCCACCAGGCCCCATATATATCATTAAAAAACCTGCTAGCTTAGCTCCTAGCTAAGTTTTAGATGTGCAGTTTATTGAGCAACAAACAGATTTCCTAGTCCCCAATTAGTGTTAGCTGGTTAAGCTGTAGGTATCCATTCTAAGTAAACACTCGTAAGCAACTAAATGATCTTGTGTTCAATTCTTAGTCACGTCATCTGAAGTAGACTTAGCATGTAACTATAAAGCTAGCTGGCTTTTATGAATATGGGCCCTGTTTTCCATAGGCAATGAGTTAATTTACTAGTGTTGTCACAATTGCCATCATATTACGCACTATACACACAAACGGGACACTAAATGTGATTCCAACCATATAAGTCTTGCTTTATCATTTTCCTTTAGATACGTTAACACATCACAACAGTCACGTTTGGATTAACGGAAGCCACAGCGCGCCTGAAAATAAAAACGGAACATTTGCTTCACCCGGATTTCCTACGTCGCTCTTCACGCCGCCAGCGACTTACACCTACCATCTGAGTCACCGCAGCAAACATGGCCACATCTCGCTTACCTTCAATGATTTCTTGCTGTCACCTCTGGATGCGCCCACTGATTGCGGGTCTCCGGACGGTGATTATTTAAAGGTAAGTTTTG
Organism: Echinarachnius parma; assembly: GCA_037951105.1. Lineage (NCBI taxonomy): Eukaryota > Metazoa > Echinodermata > Echinoidea > Clypeasteroida > Echinarachniidae > Echinarachnius > Echinarachnius parma. The sequence continues at coordinate 106,032 of JBAMJV010005958.1, forward strand.
ATTTGAATTTTTTTTTAATAAATTGTTTTTATAGATAATATAAACAGTCAAAGCTGTGTATAGTGACCACCTAAGGGAAACAAGAAAAGTGGCCACTGTAGACAGGTGGCCACTGTAGACAGGTTATATAACACTGTTTTTAACGCAGGGGATCACTTTTGGTGGCCACTATAGGCAAGTTGGGTGCTATAGACAGGTGGCCACTAAGGCAGGTTTGACTGTAATAATAACAAAACTGTGATGAAACCATTTAATTATTGTGCAAATATGTGGTATCTAGATCACACCAAGCATCAGAGATCTCTTGCTGTCGCCTTTGGGACACACCTACTGATTGGTCTCTGGATAGCGATTATGTATGTTTTTGTTCTGAACTGTTTGAACTATTTTAGATTTAATGTTATTAATATAATGCATTCTAATCTTGTGCAGTAGTTTCACATCTTCATTAGATTTACCGTATTTGTCGGTGTATTAACCGCTCCGGTGTATTAACCGCACCCCCTAAAAAAAAATTTAAAAAAAGTGAGGTTAAAAAAGTGAGGTTAATACGGTCGTGTATTAACCGCACCCCCTTTTTTTTCTTTTTTTTTGTTGAAAAAAGGTGCGGTTAATACACCAGCAAATACGGTACTCAAAACTTATTTTTTACTTTTTTAAAATTATGATTTAAATTCCGAAACCTGTGGTCCTCATTACCGGGATCATTCGATCTTGAAAGGGAACAGGTTAACTGAATTTGATGATGCCTTCAACATGGAAACTTCAACTATCTGTAAATCATGTTCCTGATCCTTGAAAATAAACGGGACAAAGCAAAACCAAGCTGGTGTAAAAGTGCATGTCTCTGTGAGACTACTGGCGGAACCACATTGTGGTTTATTGTATTGATTATTGACCATCCCATATTAAAGGGACTTAGTAACATTGTCCAAATCCTCAAAATAAAATTTTCATTCTAGCGGTTCCCTCATACCTCGTTGTATTCGTATTAACAATAAAATCATGGGACAGGTTTCAGTTTTTAAAATTTCCCTTTCTTTACAAAGATATGTACGATCGAAGTATTCAGATAAGAACAACTCTGGGTGAGTTTTTCTTCTGTGTACAAAGTGAGTGCAGTGAGTTATTGAATATCACTTTGCATTTTTGCTCATTACTTGGCCATGCAATGTCCATTTGACTTGAAATTTTCACACAATACCCTGTGGACATTGGAGATAACAATAATATACATTGCATCAACCATTCATCACTTTTTGCACAATGTCAACAAAGTTACTAGATCCCTTTAAAGGGATCTAGTAACTTTTGTTGACATGCAGAAGGTTTAAAGCTGTTGGGTGATCTAAAATAAGAATGATGTTATACACAGTCAAATCAGTGTAAGTGACCACCTATCTATAGCAGTCAACCTGCATATAAAGACCATCAAAAGCGTTCCCCTACATAGAAAAATAATTTCATAGAACCTGTCTAGAAGTCGCCTGTGTGCAGTGCCCGTCGGTGGTCACTATACACAGGTATGACTGTATTTCTCTATTTATGGGGGTTTACAGGGACTTTTCCCCACTTTCCCCGTCCCCACTTTCCTAGCGGCAACACTGTCCTACTTATTATTTCTGTTCAGATCTCTCCCTAGTCTCTAACCACAGAGACATTTGAAACAAAAACAAAAACAAAAAGGAAAACACAAATATTGGAGATGGGAATCACATCATTCACATGACCTTGTTTTTGTCACAGCCTTCCAGGTCTGTGGTCGCATAGCACGCGGGCTTATTAAAATTGGGGATATTGGTTTGAATCGGCAAAACGTCCCTGAGAATTTCTTTCCCCCCCCCAGGATTTTAATTTTGCGTGGGAATAGGAATTCAGATTCATGTTCTAGTTTTTGAGAGGTGCATGCAGCCCTACCCATCTTTCATGAAATGCTAATTGGGTTTGCCTTTCTAAGTACTTTCCTTTATTAACTTTCGAATTCAAGAGAGGTTGCAATTTTTATAGAGAAAAGGTCTGCTAACTCTCAAGCTTTCAATTTATCTCAATATTGTAATTTAATTTCTTAAACTTAGCTTGTTGATCTTTTGTAATGAAGTTGGTGCTTATGAATAATTTATTTTGATAAATTGGTAGTGAATTGAATAAATTCTTATTCGATGTAAAATGCTCATAACAGATTGTTATTAAACTGTTAAATAATGAATGAACTTGTTGCTTTTAATAAACTTGTCGTGCATCTAGCTCTAAACTTTGTTTTTCAATGTACTTTTGAATTCAGGGACTATAGCCTTGTGAATCAATTTTTAAAGAACAAGAAAAATCCTCACATATATATTAAAAAAAGAATGTGCCTGGTCCTATAATAAGTAAAATTGTGTGATTTTAAACAATTGTGTGATTTGTAAACAAAATCAAAACTTATTTCACAAAATACAATAATCTTTTGAATAAGACCACAAGCAAACAATGATAAGAGGAATGAAGGCCTATAATTATAATGATGTTGTAACAAATTCAAAGTGTATATATTTCAATCAGGTTTATGAGTTCAAACATATTTGCTAAGTCTTAGAAATCTTGAAAGAAAATAAGTTTAAAACATTGTTTTTGTTGAAGTGAAATCCATGCGAATGTGTCTTACTTTTCAGGTTCTGAAACAATTCCAAATATTGTGATAAAATATAGATGAAATTATTTGTTTCGCGTGCATACATGCACATGATAGTGATAAACATATCTTTGGTTTCAAAAAGTCATTAACATTCTATAACATGGAGTGCTCAATTTATCACTAAAAGATGAGATATTGTGAGAACGTACATTTGAAGCAATTGATGTAAGTGCTAGAGATGCTGTCACGTTTCAAAGATGGAAAATCGTCAGAAAAATTATATCACATTTGTAGCAATTTACAAAGTGCTGGCGATGCTATCGGATTGCATCATGCAAACATATCTTTCAGCGAATAAAAAGCATGAAACTTGAGAGTTTCTGATACTCCATTTAGACAGAGCGATGGCTCCGGTGACACTTGTGAAAGAAAACGAGTCGTCGCAAGGAACGGGAGAATCTTGTACAAATAAAAGCGCCAACTTGATTTTTTTTTTTTTGGTGGGGGCTGTGAGCACTCCCGCCTGTCTTATTTTGCCTGCTTGTACCGTGCGTTGTTAAGTAAGCATGGCTTTGGGGTTTGCAGAGTATAGTTGTGAACAAATATGCCAAACAAGATGGTTTCTTGACGTTATTTTGTTCATGATCAAACTCATTTTGTATTTGCATGCGTGTATCGTGGTTAAACAGGCGTGGATGGCTATGGGGTTTTCAAAGTATTTAAATGTGAACAAATATGCCAAACAAGATGGTTTCTTGACGTTATTTTGTTCATGATCAAACTCATTTTGTATTTGCATGCGTGTATCGTGGTTAAACAGGCGTGGATGGCTATGGAGTTTGGAAAGCATAAATGTGAGGGTTTCTAGACGTTACTTTCATGTTCAAGATCATTTCACTTTTGGTTGCTTGTACCGTTGATGGGCAAGCATGGCTTTGGTGTTTGGAAAGAAAGTGAAGAAATATATGAAAAACAAAAGGATTCCAAATGGTTATTTTCATAGTCAAGCTCACGTTGCATTTGTCTGCCTTGTTCCATGGTTAATCAAGCATGGCTATGGGGTCTGCAAAGTATAAAATATGTGAACAAATATATCCCAAACTGGAGTGTTAATAGTCACTGGCCGTATTCACAAAGGAGGTTTGTACAGTCCATGGTCTAAACTCCGGTTTACATCTATGGAATGCCATTGTAAACTGATGGAGAGAGAATGTAAATTCCTTACTTGTTAACAATGTTGATGGTACACATTCTCTCTGCATCAGTTTACAATTGGCATTCCATAGATGTAAACCGGGGCTTAGACCATGGACTGTACAAACCTCCTTTGTGAATAAGGGCCAATGGTTGTGACCAAAATCATTTTGCTTAAAATTGCTTGCTTATACTCGTTAAACAATAACTGTTGAACAGGTCACAATGTGTTACTTTCATGATCCTTTTGATCTCTTCTGTCTGCTTGTACTGTGGAACCTTTGCGTACATGTATTTAGTGTTATAAGAAATTATTTAATTGCCTTGTATTTGATTGTGCTGTATGGCTAGCCTGTGGTGGTTGCAAATTATAAATGTGTGCAAGTACAATGTAAAACAATTCCAAGTTCTGCTAAAAATGAACCGCAGTTCGTTATTAAATGTTATGATCCTTTAGTTGCTCAAAACAATCTCGCTCTTGCACATTTTTAGAGTGGATCTAAGGCATCCATTGCTATGGTATTTGCAAAGTGTAAATGTGGACAAATGTGGGGGACATATCATCTCTCAACCTGTTTCGTGAAGATTGTGAAATCTCCAAAGACTTTGTAGGTAGCCCACCAGGTTCCTGTAGGCAAAGGGTTAATAATACAGTAAAGGACATATTTTGTTATATATTTTTACACTATCAATTCTTTGTTCTTTCCTTTGTTTATTATGAAAACAATTATGAAACTCTTTTATTCTATATTCACATATAAATGTACATACTGTAGAATTGAAAATTAGAAAATTCAAGTTGTTGTGATTTTAGTTTGTCTTAGAGCTAAATTGTCTGTATGTGGCAATTCTCTTAAATGTCTTGGAGAGAATTTTAAAAGACATCTGATATATAATGTATTACTTGTGATTCTTCATACGCATTACATACGAGAAATGTAGGTTTAGATTGTCTTCGAGCTGAAATGGTAAGTCTGTTTGTGGCAATACTTTGACTGTCCTCGAGTGAATTTCATGAGACGTCTGATATGATATATTACTTGTGATTCTTCTTACGCTTTACGCATGTACATAAAATGAATTTCGGTTTAGATTGCCTTCGAGCTAAAATTGTTGTTTTGTTTGCTGTGTATCTGGATGTGACTATCCTGGAGTGAATTTCATGAGACGTCTGATATATAATATTTGATGTGTGATTATTCACACGCTTTTAGGTGCACATTTGGGTTTAGCTTATCTTCGAGCCCAATTGTAGTTTATATACTGTGGCAATTATTCTTAAGAATGTTTTCTGACATCGATACAACAATACACTGAACATGTTTAATACGATTCTTCAAACACATTTTGTAAAAATAGAATATTGGGAAATTGGGTTTAGTTCGTCTTGGAGCTAAAATTGCCATCTTTCTGAGTGCTTCATGAGACATCGATATACCTGTTTAATATGTGACCGGCTATAGCAAAACCCGGCACTTGTCGGTAATTCATGTTTTGAAAATATGGGCATTTTAAGTTCACACAATGGGTGTAAAGGACATATGATTGTAAAATTGAAACAATCATATCTTCGCCAATTATTGACCAATTAGTTAGAACAAAGCATCAAATGAAAGCTTGTGATGAGTCCTTTGTAATGGTATGAAAATCTACATTTTGATTTTTACAGACAAGTGCCGGGTTTTGCTATAGCCGGTCGCATATATTACGTGTGATTCTTCACACACTTTTATATGTACATTTGGGTTTAAACATTTTTCAAGTCCAATTGTACATAGTTTATTTGTGGCAACACTTACAGTGAATTGTAGAGTTGAATTTGTATGTGACATCGATAAAACAATTATGCACATCTTGAGCATGTTGTGAATTCTTCAAACGCATATTTCATAAATTGGTATGGAATATAAATGAGAAATTATGGTTTAGTTTGTCTTCATTCTAAAATTGTTCTCTTTACATGAATGTTGGGAGTTTTAGGGTGAGCATCTTGGAGTAAATGTCATAAGACATTGATAACGTATAACTTGTGCGTCTTCACACATTAATATACATGTGCATATATATGAGAAATTTGGGTTTAGATTTTTTTTTTTTGTAGTCTGTATGTGGTGATACTGTGAGTGTTTTGGAGTGCCAATTTGATGGGACATCTAATGTATAATGCACAACTCCAACTTTAACTCAAGATTCTTTACAGGCATCAATGATATGTGAAGTTTTGGTTGAGATTGTCTTTGAGGGTAACATTGCAATCGTTCAAACACATGGGGGTGTTTCACAAAGATCCTAAGTTGAACTTAACTCTAAGTTGGACTTAACAATTATGGTAAGCCATTTGTAGCCTTGGAATAAAATATATTCAAAAGCAAAAATGCAAGTATTTTAGACTTTTCATAAATGTTAACATGAAGAACACGAAATCTCCTTGATAATAGTAAATATTAATGATTTGAATCAACATTGTATGCCTTTGAAAAGGGACTTTTACAACTATTTTTCAAAGAAACTAGTGGCTTTCCATACTTTTTAAGTCCAACTTAGAGTTAAGTTCAACTTAGAATCTTTGTGAAACACCCCCCTGATGTTCTAAGTGTTTTGGAGTGAATTTCATGAGACATCTGATATATAATGCATAACTTGTGCGTCTTCGCACATTAATAAGTACATATGGGAAATTTGTCTTCAAGGATAAAATTGTAATCTGTATGTGGGGATACTGTAAGTGTTTTTGAGTGAATTTCTTGAAACATCTGATATAATGTATTTGGGTTTAGATTGTCTCCAAGGCTAAAACTGAAGCCTGAATGTGTCGATACTGTGAGTGTTCTTGGAGTGAATGTCATGAGACATTAATATTGTATAACTTTACTATGTTGTGATTTTCAAACACATATTGTAGTATACATGTATAGAATATTTATGAGAAATTTGGGTTTAGATTGTCTCCCGAGGCTAAAACTGAAGCCTGTATGTCGCGGGAAATTTATGAGACATTAATATTGTATAACTTTACTATGTTGTGATTTTCAAACACATATTGTAGTATACATGCATGTATAGAATATTTATGAGAAATGTGGGTTTAGATTGTCTCCGAGGCTAAAACTGAAGCCTGTATGTCGCGGGAAATTTATGAGACATTAATATTGTATAACTTTACTATGTTGTGATTTTCAAACACATATTGTAGTATACATGCATGTATAGAATATTTATGAGAAATGTGGGTTTAGATTGTCTCCGAGGCTAAAACTGAAGCCTGTATGTGGCGATACTGTGAGTGTTCTTGGAGTGAATTTCATGAGACATTGATTCTCGCCTGCGCCACTGGGGCTATTGATTTCCTCTAGTGACTGTGATGAGAATGCTTGGGGAATCCATATTTCATGAGGGCCGCTTCTATGGCCATCGATTCCGTATTAAATATATGCCATTCGAAAATAATTTTAACTGCAATGTCCAGCGTTTGAAAATGCAGCGTCCTTTATTTACTTGCATTTCATTTTGTTGATGGCAGCTTCTTTAGCATTTGATTCCGTGTTAAATATATGCCATTTGAAATTTATTTTAACCGTGCGCAATATCCAGCGTTTGAAATGCACAGTCATTTATTTACTTGCATTTAATCACTCGAGGGCCATACTTCTTTATTTTGTGTAGATTGAAACATATTTACAATGTAAGAGACCTTTAGAGACTGAATACATGTATTGATGAATATGCGAGGCTTGTCATTAATTTCACCATGTTTAAAGACTTGCTAGGTTTGAAAGCTAGGCTTGTTTTGACTTCAATTCAAAATATTCAAGAAATTAGTAGAGTTTGCTAATTTGAGGATTTCATACTAGCTGTTTAACGAAAAAATGTTTGTCTTGCCTGGACAAAACAGAAATAAACCATTGTGTATGATGTATCTTCTGTTCAACTTTATGGTCAACTTTAATTTGGACTTGCACTGTTAAACTACATGTACCTCAGCATAGCTCAACAAAATAATAATAATAATAATAATAATAATATATAGCAATTAAAGAGCGCCATGTATCTAGGTGCTCTATTCAAAGGCTCATTATTACCCTTGGTCATCAGGTACAGTTCAAACTCGCACAATTATCTTGTGCACCCTCTCAACTCCCAGGGGAGTATACTAGTCCAAGCTGCCCAATGATGTAGAGCGCTACAGGCTAATTTAATTTATCACCTGACCAAGTACCCATTCATACTCTTGGGTAGAAAGCAGCAATGTGGATTAAATGCCTTGCTGAAGGACATAAAATGCCGGGGCATCGATTGGGTTCGAACTCGGGTCCCGTGATCGGTAGTCAAGCGATCGTGCCACAACACCTCCAAGGCATGTATGACATAGTCACTCAGTAACCGGCGAGATGAAAATACCCAGGCAAAGCTCAACAAATCATCAAGCTGTTGCGCACTTTGAGTGCTATTTGCAGTTCCTACGAGTATCCCATAGTTCCCAATTGATAGTGGCTCATTATCAATCATGATAGATTGACACATTAATATTCATTGATGCTTTCATACTAACAGTTTAACTCAATGTTTTTCATGCCTTGCCAACTAAGATCATTGTGCATCTTATGGTAAATAAAGCTCAACAAATCATGAGGCAACCTGCTTTAAATGCTATTTTAATATAGTTTGCTACTCGACTATGTAAACTTGCAATATGAAATTAAAGGGACTTAGTAACATTGTCCAAATCCTCAAAATCCAATTGGAATTCTAGCAGTTTCCTCATACCTTGTTGTATTCAGATTATTAACAAAAAAAAGCATGGGACAGGTTTTTTTTTTTTCAAATTTCCCTTTCGTTAAAAGGATATTTACGATTGAAGTATTCAGATGTCAAATTATCCAATGGATCGTCAGAACCGTGTACAAAGTGAGTGCAATGAGTTAGTGAATGTCACTTTGCATTTTTGCTCATTACTCGGCCATATAAAGTTCATTTGACTTGAAATTTTCACACAACACCTAGTGGACATATTAGATAACGACAATATACATTGTATCAACCACTCATCACTTTTTGCACATGTCAACAAAGTTACTAGTTCCCTTTAAGCAGTCAAAGCTTAATAAATCATGAGGCTGTTGCGCACTTGCTATATGCACACTTTGAATGCTATTTGTGACTCCGTATGATCCCGTAGTTCCCTTGATGGCCGATCGTCATCCATCATAATGGATGGACCCATGCACCCATGGGTCATGTATTATTCTCTTAATCCTTCGCACGGGTATTGGGGTGTACTGTCATGTAGGCTAGTTCGGAGATCATAGCTGTGCATTTCATTACAGTTTGGTTTTGTTTTTTCCACTTTCCCCTTTTATTTCATCACCATTTTCCCGTTTTGTTATTGTACTTTATGAAACATAACTGTGCATTGGCTAATATTGTCATATACACATTATGTGTGCATGACTCACATACTAAACACACAAACACACACACATACATGCAGACACATACATATAACATCCGTACTAAAACAATATAACACATATTTTAAAAATTTGTCATTTGAATAAACAAAAAACTTTCTAGCCATAGATATGTACAGTGTTGCCTAAATGCAAGACAACACTAGATCTATTTGTCAGAAGTCAGTTATGTACACGCAGAGACCTTCATTAAATAATTAAGGGATACGTGTATTTTATTATGCTGTTTTATATCTACTTCAGATTAGTCATGCAGGCAGGGTTCACACAGGGCCTGGAAAACCTGGAAAGTCATGGAAGGTGACTTTTTTGTTTTCCAGTGCCTTAAAAGTCAGGGAAATTGTGCAAAGATCTCATGGGTCATGGAAAGTCATGGAATTTTATTTTATCTGCATTTGTTCAGCACTGAAATCAAGATTTCCAGAACTTATTTTGATTACAAAAAGTACTGAAAGAGGTCCAAGAACCTTGTTTATAAATACCGTGGTAAAAAAGTCATGGAATTACTGCTGTAGTGGTCTATGGAAATTCATGGAATTTGACTTAAAGGGGTAGTTTAGTTTTGGTAAGGCTCAACTTTAGTAACCAAACATGGACAGTATCATTATAAAACTAATAGTTTTCACTCCCCCATGCTCGAAAGGTATACAAAATTACAAACGACTAAGTAAAAAGCCCGTTATCATTAAAAAATAGCCATTAAAACTCAAGAGGGCGCTCTCTAAAAAGGCATTTGTTTTAACCATTTTTCATACCAAATTAGGCATGTGATGTTTTATTGAAATAATGATTAAATAGAGAGATCATCAACAACTATTTAAAAAACGCTTTTGAAATTTTTTGAAAAAGTGCAAGCATTTTTTTATTTTTTTGAAAAATTCAGCTAATTATTTGGGCCCCAAATAATTATAGGGTCAGATATATTTATTGATATTTCAGCCGTTTCTGGGCCGATTTTGACCAAATAAAGTTTATTCTGCCATTAAAATTGCATGTTCTCGCAAATTCGACACTCAGTTTTTCATTACCTCACAAAAAAATTGTGATGTGCAGCGCCCTCTCTACCAAAACTAAACTACCCCTTTAACAATATGTGTATGAACCATGTAATGGTACATGTACAGTACGGTATTCACCATGGCTACCCTTCCCTACATATTATCACACTATTATGCATCATAGATATCTAATGTTTAGATACTCACAAAGAGATGCTTAAAGACAAATTAAGGGGGTATTTAATTATTGATATACTGTATATGCTAATTTCATATCTTCTACGGATCATGGACGGTATATATCCCTACTGCACACTGTGGCCGGTCAAGACTGCATCTTTACATATCCTTTGACCATAAGGTATCATATCAAATAGTAAGTGGTCAGTGATAAACAAAGAGACATTAAATTAAAATTGAAGGGATATTTAATGATTAATTATGCTGATTTCATATCTCCTAAAGATCGTGCACACCCAAGGCCACCTCTTAACCATTATGCTTCCAAATTATGGAAAACTAACATCACACATTTACATTATTATATATATGACAATAGGGTGCAGTATCATCAATTATGAAAGTGGTCAGCAAAAGATGTTACTACAAAATGTCACTAAGTTGAGACCTTTTAATAGCAAGTTTTCTTTGTAAATTCAGAGAATGAATAATGTACAACATAAGCTATTAATGTTGTCTACAGATTATTGATGTCTGATGTCATTCAAGACCACATCCATCCATGTCATCTGAGCATCAATTGATTTTTTACCATCACCAGCGATCTGATCTTAACTCGCTTTAAAAGACCTTCTATTAAAAGCAAGTTTTCTTTGTCAATTCAATGAAAGAATTATGCATTCTATGGATTTTGTCTACAGATTGATGTCATGCGAACCACTAGCAATGCACTGTGGTCATTCAAGACCACATCCCTCCATGTCATCTGAGCATCAGTTGATTCATGACGATCACCATCGATCTGAACTTCACTCACTTAAGACCTTATTAAAGCAAGTTTTCTTTCAATTGTGTACTCAATGAAAGAATTATGCATTCTATAAATGTATGTCTACAGATTGATGTCATGTAAACCACTAACTAGCCACTGTGGTCATTAGGGACCACATCCTCCCAAGTCAATTGACTTTTGAGCGTCACCAGCAATCTGATCGTCATTCACTTAAAACGAGCCTTCTCCTAGCAGATTTCTTTGTAATTGTTATAAAATTAATCCAATTTCTTTGTACAGATCATTGATGGCAAATACACCACAACTCACTGCGGCCACTCAAGACCGCATCCTTATATATCGACCGGGCATCAACTGACCGTGGAATATCACCAGGGGTCATCATCAGGTCAGGGGTCAAAGGTCAAAGGTCAGTCACCACAGTACACCAGTCTCTTCGAGGCACGCTACCAGTTCCTGTCCAGGTCAGAAGCTACCCAGCGGAGGGAGAAGATCGTCACTGGATTCTATGGTAAGCAAACTATTGCAATTTACCAATTGACTTTGAAATGTTTGTATCTTGTGTACATGGTTGCGAATATTCAAAAGAATAATTACTGCACATGTTTACCTGTTACTACAAAACACTTATAAAAGTAATAATATTTCAATATTCTGATTTTATGATTACTGAATTCCAGAAAATCCTAGCTTTACAGTCGTGTTCAACTTGTTTCCATCTTGTTTCATGGAAGTCTGTTAAACAACCGTACGTAATAGGCCAGGATATCTAGCAATGAAAAACAAGTTTTTGGTCCATTTTCTCCCCTTTAAATTGGATGACTTTATAGAGGTCTTGTGGCATCAGTTCACATATATAATTTAATTGCCATTCAAAAAAATAAATTTTTAGTATCAAATTGTTTCTCATAGAGCAATATTGAGGAAACATTGCTTGCTGTTTTGAAGATTAAAAACAGACAGCATCAAACAGTTCTACCATGAGCAGTTCTGCACGTACACTTAATTATCCGCTCTCTGGCATATATTTGTAAAAAAACACAATCTAAACAATGTTGGATGCAATTCGAAAGAAACAGGAAGAAAAGGTACACTGATTGTTTCCCTTTTTTTTAAGGAGGTAGTCCCATGCATGCATAAAATTGTCAGCTGCAGGTTTTTGCTGAGGGCAAGGATCACCATGCATATCATTGCAACAAAGATCCATTTTTTTCGCTCAAAGGAAGTAGATTCACAGATAATCTGTATATGCCAACTCATGAGAAGTAAAAGAGGAGGATGTTTCTGCTGAATCTATTTTGGACTTGAGACAAACGTCATGCTGGATAAAGTTTCAAGTACAGAGAATAGTTGGGAAGAGAAACGTAAAATAAAAGAATGCATGGTCACACAAAATGCGAACATACTTACGCACAGATCTGCACCCATGCAATGGTGTAGAGAGGTCTGAGTGATGGGGGGGGGGGGGGGGGGGGGGGGGGGGGGAGGGTACATGAATTAAGTGGGGGCTAATGCTATATGTTTTTTTTTCTGTTTATTTTGACCTATGGTCATGTTTTTTTAAATTGTGTTTGTCCAAATATGGGGGGGGGGGGGGGGGGGGGGTGGGCACTGTGCCACTGCATGACTACCATTGAGTGTCTGCATATAATTTATTGAAGAAGGAGTATGAGAGAGTGAGCAATACAACAGACAAATATATATAGATAGAATATATAGAATGGGAGACATGGAGATAAACAGAGAGAGAGGGGGGGAGAGCGACATGTGTAGAAAATAGAGGAGAGATAGATAGACATACATGTAATATAAACAGACAGACAATGAGGGATTGTAGGGAACAAAAGAGAGACAGGGTCATCAGGGACACACTAGGATATGAGAGAGACAGAAATGGAGAGAGAGCTAGGGTGTAGAATAGCAAAAGAGAAAAAGATAAGTGAAATAGAAAAGCACTTAATAAACATTCCCGCTCTCCACCCAGTGTATAAATGGGTACTCGGTCTGGTGGAAATTAGCCTTGTGCACGTACAGTAGTTGCCTGTGGCTAGTATGCTCCCCGGGGAGTTGAGCATGTGTAAGAAAAATAATTGTGCAGCTCTGAGCTGTTTCTTATGACCAGGGATTATAATAATGAAAGTGCTTAGAAGCTGTTCTGCATTAGGTGCTATACAAATACAGTATATTTTCATTATTATTATTATTGTTATTATAGAAAGACGGAAGATGAGTGAAAAAGTGTGACGTAGAAAGAGGAGAGGGCGGTAGTTAGACAGACAGACATACATACAGACAAAGAATGAAAGGGATTTATAAGGAAATGCATCGGCAACAGGTGATAGAGGCACAGGGAAGTGTTCTGGGGTGTTGAGATTGATTTAGAGATGCCAACATTTTTAAATGTTATAATGCAGTGTACACTTCAATGCCGATTTAACACATCGCCAGTCAAATCTTAAAATTGGTTTTAAACAGCTTAACTTTGTATGTTAGTACTTTTTAAACATTTTGCACATAGGTTGCATAATAATTGTTGGTTGTATTTCGAGGAAGTTTTACAGAAATGGTTAAGCAATGCAGTTTCATACAAGAATTTTACATGAATGCAAACAACAAAAGGGTGATATATATATGTCATAATTCCAGGAAATATCGCCCATTTAGTTCTGGTCACGAATATACTCTGGCTTGGGCTATGGGTCTATATGGGGATTGAAAGTTGCACCAAAATCATATTGTCTAGAACGCGTTAACCTTGCCGATCCCGTGCCATGTCATGTCATCGAGCTACATATAATATAGCAACCATGATACTGGGAAGTCTTTTATGATGTCGCGCTTATTGCAATCCCTAGTTCATGTTGAACATGAAAGTGCTGTCACCCAATCACTTTGGTTTTTCCCACCTGGACATCAAAATTTGGAGCCGACAAGAGATTATTGGCACGAGGTCATGCCACTTTACCCACCTATCAGTCCCCCTTATATTGGCCCAGCTGCAGATGAAGGGTCTGGCAGAGTAGAGTGTGGAGACCTGGAGAAAATGAAAAAAACTATGGTAATCATGCTTGATCTTTCCTCTCCCCCCCCCCCCTTTATCAATCTATAGTCTAAGTTGTATATCTGCCTCTACAATTTTCTTTGTATTCTATTCTCTCCTTCTGATCTATTTGATATGATTACCTCTCATGTTTCTGTCTTCTTTCTCCATTGAATGCATCCACTCATATATCCATCTATCAATATAGCTTTCTATCTATCTATATATCTATCTATCTATCTATCTATCTGTCTATCCATCCATCCATCCATCCATCCACCCATCCATCCATCCATCCATCCATCCATCCATCCATCCATCCATCCATCCATCCATCCATCCATCCATCCATCCATCCATCCATCCATCCATCCATCCATCCATCCATCCATCCATCCATCCATCCATCCATCCATCCATCCATCCATCCATCCATCCATCCATCCATCCATCCATCCATCCATCCATCCATCCATCCATCCATCCATCCATCCATCCATCCCACCATTCATTGCCTACCTCTTTACCCGTTGCTTTCATCCTCTCCATCCCCTCTCTCTTCCTTCTTCTCTCCCATCATACTCTTCCCCCCCTCAAAACCCCTCACCTTTTGGCTGATTGCAGTTTGCATGATTATTGCACCCAATCTTCTCTCTTTCATCTCAAGGGTGTGACAACGAGATGCTATGAATACCACGAACCTGCTCTGTCCTTTGTGAAGTGATGATATTTTGACCTATTCTATCCTGAATTTCAGTGCCTTTCTTATAGAATTCATTAATAGTGCACCATGTAGTCATATATATGCAATGGGTGAAGTGACTCTTTTTAGAAACAAATGTCTGGCCCCATGTTGAAGTTGATAATTCAACCTATTCTATCCTGGATTTCCACTTCTATTCCCATAGAATTCATTAATAGTGCACCATGTTGTCATATATACATTATATGCAGTGGGTGAAGTGTCTCTTCTGGGAACTAATGTTTGCCCTTTGTCCAGATGTGCTGCAATAAAGCAACGTTATAAAGCTTTTCGAGATGGGATCCTACTGAGAGGCATTTGAAGTTGATGACATTCCAGAGATTTATTTGGAGATAAATGTTTACCATTCATCCAGATGTCCACGTGTAATAAAGTGAGATGAGGTTCTGGTTGGGACGAGAAGGATCGATGTAAAATACAGTTTTAAATGACAATCTAAAGGTTATTTTGAGATGAGTTGTTTGTCTTTTTTCCAGGTGCTAGGTTCTTGTTCATTTAGGACTGGCACTTATTAAGTTATGATGACATTTAATACATTTATTTTTTGAAAATAGATAGTTCTCATATGTGACCGGCTATAGCAAAACCCTGCATGCACTTGTCGTTTAAAATCAAAATGTAGCTTTTCATGCCTCATCACAAGCTTTCATTTCATGCTTTGTTCTAACAAATTAGTCAATAATTGGCGAAGATATGATTGTTTCAATTTAAAATGTGCACGGTTTTGCTATAGCCGGTCACATATGGTCACCATATTGTGTACATGTACATGAAGTAAAGCTAGCTCCCTATGGTTCTGGATGAGGTTAGATTTTGAAAGTTAAGTCTGGGAAAAATTGATGGTCAAATTAAAACAATTTTATTTATTAAAAATGTGCATGCTTTAAAATTGAAAACACCTACTATATTGATTATTGTCGAAAACAGAACTCACAATTATCAAAATAATGTTTGTGTTACAAATAGAAACAAATATTTGTGTTGGGTCTTGGTTTTCTTTGACGCAGATGTAGTCGTGGGTGCAATCATTTTTTTGAGTCATGTGACAAATTTTTTTTTGAGAGAGACATAGTCTTGCAATTTCTCCAGTATCTAAGTACTTGCTCAATGGAAATGTTTCAATCGAAGAAGACAAATTCAGAATAAAAAATCAGCCGTAGCAGAAGTTGTTCTGTCAAATGCGAACACGAAGAACGAATTGGTCACATGCATAAGGATGGGATCTCATGTAGTCACTTTTTAGACTTCTGAGATAGAATGATGCATAAACATCAAGAACAGTATAGGTTCAGTGCTGAAAATGCTTTTTGCTTTTTTTGTTTTGATAAAGTAATGTCAGTTACAGGACACTTACATGAAAAATTACTTACCCCACAGTTGTTCTTGGCCAGTTTTATGTCTTAGTTCAGTTATCTTTTTACAAATTTTTGTTGAAATAAATCAAACCATTATGGTAACAAACACTTTACGTGACTAAAGACTTCTGGTCCCATCAACACTGCCCTGTAAACATCTTGACATCCTTTCTGCGTTGTCATGACAACAATATAAGGGGGCAAAAAAACGATATGTTCGTACCAGGTAAACCACCACCGGTATCAAGTGCTCTCAAACATTTCTCGTTGTGTAAATGAACAGTTCCCGCAGGCCCTTTGTACCAACGTCTCACAAGATTATGCAAATTACCGAAATTTGACAAGTGCTTTCTCAGCCCACGGGAGAAGAGTTTGGTTCGCGAGAGCCGAAAATGCGGAAAAGCAATGCACTTCGGTGTGAGAACGGAATAAAGAAGGGAAAAAAAGCGTGGGTTGGCAATGCGCAAAAATGCGCTTGTGATGCATGAGTTGACATTATTAGCCATTAGCCACCGATTCAGTTTGATAAGAGTGTGGGTTCACATTTAATGGCTGTTGGCCATCAATTTGGGTTCACATCATGGCTGTCGGCCATCAATTCCCAAGCGACAAATACATGGTTCACATGAATGGCTCTCACCTAGTTACCCATCTATTTCACACTGACAAACGCAGCGCTTGTACTTTATTCATCTCCTCGTTATGGTGGATGGAACAAAAGTCAGCTGAGCCAGGTATCGATCCATGCTAACTATTTTGGCTCGTCATAGTGTCTCATTGGGCCAGTATTTCATAATTTCCTGCCAATATTTTGTGGCTCTTAATTAAGTTTTACTAGACTCAAAGTCCTTTATTATGTAGACAGTCTCAAAATGTCTTTCCCTTTATTTAAAAAAAAATAAATGCAATTCTGGATGAGGTATATTAAAGGGATAGTTGAGTATTGGTCAAACTTAACTTTAGTAACCAAAACCTGCACGATTACGATACAAACTAATAGTTATAACTTCACCATGCTCGAAAAGTATACACAATTACAAACGACAAAGTAAAACCCCTGTTATCATTCAAAAAGAGCCGTTACAACTCGAAGTGTCAAATTAACTCCGCGCGAAGCACTAGCGTTGTAGGTCCTAATACGGGACTGTATAGTGCAGTGTGCGGTAATACGGGACTGTAGTGCAGTCACTGTGT